>SRPP01000004.1:0-153224 GCA_018360055.1 Claviceps monticola
AAAGGCAGAGGTGGGGCATCGCGATCATCTTCATCTATCAACGCCTCGAAAACAACTGGACCGTCATCGCAGACCCTGACCATGATCAGCGAGACCGGGCAAGCTGAGGAGGTCGTCCCGGCTTCGCAATTGACTTAGTAGCCTGTAGGTGCCGGCGTGTTCTGCGGGGCCACAAATGACGTACGTAAGGGTAGATACAATGATAGAGCATTGAGAATACCGAAAATGGATTAATTGAATTGAGCGAGTCGAGAAGCTAAGGTGAATCGCCGAGGTCTCGGGCGGCGTGGTGATGTTGAGACATATGTATAGTTTGATCATCTACTTCCCACTGTAATTTGGCGGGGTACAAAGGAGCCCAATAATTATGGAGAATGCTGTGCCATTACGTATTAAATTTATGCTGTGCCAATAGGAATGCTCTTCTGTATGAGTACTGAGCAGTGAGTACTCTGGGTATCGAGTACATAATGCTCTTACGAATTCTGTAATAAAGGTATGTACCTGCAATACTCTGTAGATGATGGGTGCATTGTTTGTGCACTCCATTTGACGCGGTAAGGTTAAGGTACCTACCTACCTAAGGTACCTAACCGTAGAACAGGGGGAGAGGCGATATTTTACACTCCGAATAGAAAAAAACTACACTTATTACCTTACATAGATGATAGTCCGGTCGCAGCTACTCTGTACTTGTAAGTTGGCGCGTCTCATCAATACATGCGTAAGAAGCATCCGGATTATAGCTTGCCTGTGCAAATTGACCTAGGACTTTCCACTGTGGAAATTGATACCCAGCAAGATATCATTTTCTTCGCAAGGTCTCGCCAGCTTCACAAACGAGCCTTTTCGAATCTCTCCTTCAGCATGCCACGACGTCAGACAACCTTTGACGATTATGCTTCCGCCGTTTCACAGGTCCATTCTCTTCTACAGCTGTTCAAGATATCGAGAGCGAACAAAGTACTGACCGACGCTACAGATAATCCTGTCATCGACGGATTCTGACTTTCTAGAGCAACTGATACCCGTCTTGAAAGACGCCGCCAATTCAAGACGGACTCCGGCCTTGATTCAATGTTTAGTCACATATTCTGAAGATCGCGAGGCGGACATCGAGCGCATCGGCTTAACGAAACACGAAGAATTTCTCGATTCCGTTTCTCGCTTACAGCATGTCCGTGAGAGTACTGTAACTCTGACATACGAGATCCTCGAACTAAATCAATCCATCCAAACCAGTACCGAAAAGCTGGCGGAGCAAAAAGGCGCTCTCGTGAACACAAAAGCCATTCGTCAGAACATTGCAGATGCTTCAGACGCCCTGAAAGAAGCATTGCAAGTGTTCCATGCTGTGAATCATGCTCACGAACTTGTACGCCAGAAAAAATATTATTCTGCTCTCAAATCTCTTGAAGACCTGCAGAATGAGTATTTGGTTCCAATCCTGCAGAATCGATATGCCACACAGCATCGGCTGGCCGATGACATCCAAAAATCGATACCTGGCTCTAGGAAGGCCATATCCGAAGCTGTAATGGCTGATTTGAATACATGGCTGTTTCGAGTCAGAGAGACTTCACAGTTTCTCGGGGAGGTAGCATTTTACCACACCGAAATGCGAAGAACGCGGCAAAGACAGAGGGTGGACGAAGATCAATTTCTTACTAATTTCAAGCTGAACTCATCTATCGAACTAGTATGTGATGAAAGCCAAGAGCTCGACGTGCTCGACAACGAGGAGCTTCAGGTTAATTTTACGCCGCTTTTTGAAGCCGTACATATCCACGACTCACTCGGCCAGAGCGATCGCTTCCGTTTCGAGTATGCTACTACCAGGAGACAGCAAAAGGACCTTCTTCTTCCAGTCTCAGTAGAGCTGTTAGCGGATGATGAGGCTTCGCTAAGCAGTTTATTGGAGGGTATTGCTGGATTCGCGATCATTGAAAAGGAAACAATGCGTCGACTGCCGCATTTACGTTCTTCTGCAGAGGTGAGCTATTCAGCTTTTTCATGCATCATCATCGCGGCACTGACTAGCCCACCAACAGGTAGAAGAGCTTTGGGAGTCCATGTGTAGTGCTGCTATCAATCTCACAGCGCGGGCGTTGAACGATGTGAGCAATGCCGAAGTCTTGCTCAAAATTAAGGGTTTCATCGCACTATTCGTGCAGACCATGGAGGTGAGTAATATCCTCAACATCCTGAACCTATAGCGGCCTCCTAATTAATGTTCAGAGATGGGGTTACTCTGTAACAACTCTCGATATATTCCTACTAAAGCTGTTCGACAAATATGCAGAATTGCTCAAACATCGCTTTAGCGAAGATTTTCAGGAGGTGAGGCTATCTTTACAAGGCGAACTCATATCTACAACGGGCATGTGCTTACTCATGGCTATCTTACAAGATTGTCTCGACTGACGATTATATGCCCATGGCGATCAACTCAAGAGAGGAGTACGAAAAGGTTATCAACGTTAGTTGGTTTATACAAGCCCAACCTCTCGATGAAGTTACGTAAGTTGTTTTCTCAATAGCTTTTTCAATTGATGCTTTTAATAACGAGCGCTTCTAGGTTTCCATGCGTTCTACCCTTTTCCCAGATGTATCCTCTTTGCTGTATCGACGTTCGTAACTTCCTCAATCAGTTCTATTTTTTCTCGGACGATCACTTTCAGCATGCGGAGGTTATCGATGAGACATTACGCAAGGTATGTACGTTCTCTGCTCATGTTCTCCTTTCTCGTTCCACAACCTTCTTCCTACTAATATACTGCAACAGTCCTTGGACGAACTTCTTACCGAAAAGGTTTGCCGATCATTGGTCGAGAGACTATCTTCGCAATACCTTGGACAAATAGTACAAATCCTCATTAATCTCGAACACTTTGAGATTGCCTGCCAAGAACTAGAACAGCTTCTAATTCGAGCTCGTTCTTCATCCTCCGCCGGTGGTCCATTGAAATTGAAGGCTACGGAAGAGTTTCGCAACAACAAAAAGACCGCAGAGAAGCGAATATTTGAGCTCGTCAACAGTAAAATTGACGACCTCGTCGATACTGCGGAATACGACTGGTCAGAGAAACCGGCCCAAGTATAGTGTAGTGCTCTGTTCTGAACTAATCACGAGTCATAGGCTGGCTGCGACCGTGACGCCAGAACCGAGCAATTATATGCAAACGCTGACCCGATACCTTTCGAATATCATGAACTCAACCTTGCTAGGGCTCCCGCGAGAAATCAAGGAGCTTATCTACTTTGATGCCTTGTCGCATGCCGCGAATAAGATTTTGGTATGCCTACTCCTTTCCCATCTAAATTGCGTGGCTAATTCGTCATAAGGCGCTACCTTTGTCTCCCGACGTGAAAAATATCAACGGTAACGGAGTGACAGCATTGGCACAGGATGTACAATATTTGACTGAATTCGTCGGCAGTCTGGAAAATGGACAAATGCTTCGTGAAAATTTGGACGAGCTCCAGCAAACGATCAACTTGATGGCGTCAGATAATCACGAAGAATTTTTCGATATTTCCATTCGAAACAAGAAGTATGGCCGTGTAGATGCTCTGAATGGGCCTGTACTATTAGAAAAGTAAGCTTCCACAACCGCTTCCAAGTTACGTGTCTAACGCCTCTTCTAGGTTAACGCCAGTAACGCAATTTCCTGGCAGATCCGCGCCCCTTTCCAACCTGTCTTCTCGGTTTGTTATGATGAAATAGCGTTTTGACGAAACTACGTAAGGTAGTCGGACATCAAGTCTCTTTTAAACTCAATGGCAAACTTCTACATGGTGGCTTCATTGAAGAGAAAAGAGTGTCAATAAGGCTTTTGACTAAACATACTTCCTTCGCTTGTCCAGCCCCATACTAAGAACGTGTAAAATTGGATCAAAATGCATGGACAGCTTCGATCTAAATCTGATAGTGATTCTCACCGTGAGCAGTCTACTGCTCAAAGTCCTGAGGCGACATTGGTGCCTATTCCGCATGGTTAGTATCATTTGTCAGGCAACCTCCATCGTTGCTCATCCTGAATTTACTTGGAAGGGGGTAGGAGAATAGAGACGGGACTGGCTCACTTGCTGTGCTTGCATGGTGGAGTACGGATACATTCCCTCCATTTCCCCGTACATCGATCCTGGGGCTTGTGACTGTCCATATGGAGCTGAAGGTGCAGGGGGTACTTGGCCAGGATACATGCTAGGGTTCTGCCGATAGTCCTGATCAGGACCGAGGTGATGACCGCCCATGTAGTCTGCAGGTGCCATACCGTGGGAAGGATGGCTTGCCTGCGCCATGTTGCCATGTTGCCCAGCCATCTGTGCCTGTCCGGAAGACGCGGAAACAGACTGGGTGCCTCCAGCAGACTGCGCAGGGGTTCTTTTGTTGTGAGATGAAGCTTCCTCCCGAGGAACAATGTCGATCAAGAAATCAAACATGTCGGATTTGGCCAAGGCTGACGCGATATCCGATCTCTGGAGAGTGCGGCGTTTGTTCTCCTCCGCATGGATCCAGGCACGCATGGTCAACTCAGTAATAAAAATATCGCAGCCCTTGGCAAATAGAATAGGCGCCTCAGCCGAAATCATTTTCACTTCGGGGTCGGCTTTCATTACTTTCTTAATGCGCGCAAGCGGCAATTGATGGATCTTGTAATCATGAGTGTCGCTTTCCAGGTGTGTTATCGTTTGCTGCCAATAAGTCGTCAAAATATCTTTGTACTGGCCGGTCAATCCCTGATGGACCTGTGGAATGAACCTAGGTCAGACGTGATACAATATCAGGACGCAAGCCATAGATGTCCGGCTTACATTGGCCCAAGGACCGGTGTAGAGTTCAGCAGGAGCGAAGCCTTGCGACGCGAGCTGCTTCATATTTAGTTGAGCATACTATGTTTGACTGGGAAGGATGAACCAACTGCTGCACAGGCTCCTGTGTTCGACCTGTCGTTAGAAAATGAACGCACTGCATCTGATTGACATAAAACGCATACCGTAGTGGCCGCCATGGGAAGGATCGTAGGCCGGCGGTGGTCGACTTGGTTGTGCATGGGATTGCTGAGACTGATTTTGAGGGTCCATATCGATGGCTGCGGTGATAATGCTCATACACCAAGATGGAGGCAAGCGCTAAGGTCTGCCTATCAGCCCTTTTGCTCAACTTTTGAGAGCCAAATTGGCGACTTTTCGATCTGAAAGAACAAATGTAGAGTCACTGGTAGGACCGTGTCGCAGGAAGGTGCATGCGTGGTTATGACGATACGCGGGTAGACTAACGACACGTTCGAAGCTGTCTGGCGAGTAAGGCGATGCGAGTTGGAGGAATCGTTATGCCTTCGAGTCGGTGGTGTTGTCGCCCGTTAGGTGCTTTGCCCCACAGTGTGAGTGCCACTTGTGCTGTGCACATGCATTGATCGTGCGTTAGTCAGCAGCTTTTACAATAAATGTGAGCCTGAGGACGAGACATTCCGATGTCACATACTCTCTCCTTTTATTGAACGTCTTCGTTAGCCGACTAGCCGCTTCATTTCCCGATGCTATAGGAAGAATGAGCTCTCTCCCTCTAGATAGACCGGTCGCTTAGCTCCTTTTATATCTGGATATAAAAAGGGTGATCTATTCCGTAGAGACAGAGTAGATCAACCATCTTCCTGAGCATCGTTTGCGCCATAGGTGCTCGCTCTCCCCGCTGCGGGGCGCCGGGGGTCTAGTTCAAACCATAATCTGATTGGCATGCTTGCCGCCAGTATTATGTAATACATAATATTCCCGATCCTGCCTTCAATCAAATTTTCGGGCCACTAAATTTTGCAACAAAATACTCATCCTATACCAAACATCATTGCCACGACTTTCGTTCACAATCACGAGCAGTATGCCTGAACTGACAAGTGGCTCTATTGATGACTTGCTGAGCCAAGCTGAAGAACGCCTCCTATCAGGATCAAACCTGACAACTTTTTCGACCGTTGGGTTAATACATGATGCTCCCAAGGCGAAGATCAGGGAAGAACATCTAAGCGTTCGCCAATCTCAGATCAGCATGGCTCTGGCAGCAAAGAAGAATGTAGGTCGCTTGCTTAATACGCTTTCACATCACTACAACTATCCTTACTTGTCTTTACTTTGCTGGTCAAAACGTTCGTGTGGCGTAGCCCGCATCGTTGTTGGTGATGGTGATGAGAAGCGGCCGCTATCGGCATGCTGACATGAGGCTCGTATCCGTCTTGGATCATGGCCTCCTGATCATTTGATGTCTCTTATATCATAGTTACTCTGAATCACGCACAAACTCTCCTCTTTCGCTTCAACTCTTTACTTCGTCACATCCCTTTAGTCCACTCCTGGCCTTTGTAGACGAATGCTGAAATATTGATAGACCACTGCGGGATCTGATTGGTTTGACCTGCCGAAGACAGATCTGACGCCAGAATTTAAACGCGAATGGCAATTGCTGCGTATGCGCGGCCTCTTAGATCCAAAGCATCAAAAAAAAGCATTGAGGGCGAACGCACCAGAGTATTCTCAGGTCGGAGAGATCATCGCTGGACCAACAGACTTCTACAGCTCAAGGTTGACTCGGAAAGAGCGAAAGAATACGATCCTAAACGAAGTCACAGATACGGTGGACAAAACGAAATTGCAAACCAAATATGCAGGCATTCAACGCGACAAGGCGTCGGGCAAAAAGGCTTTTTATAAGAAACTCGTCTCTCAACGGCGAAAACGGCAAAACTGATGCGAATGTGTAATCGCTTCATGGCAGAGCCTGAACCGTAATTGCCTGAATCTAAAGCTGGATCTTCATTTAACAGCCCATGCCTGACCTGGTGTCTCACTAATGAACAAGAAAAAATCGAGATAGTCTCTTCAGTTCACTAGAACATCAACCTGGGTTCAAGAATGCGATGAATGGTGGACAAATTCCATTTCCACTCGTTGGCCACATCTCAGCTGAATGGAGTCACACCTAGTCACCAATGGGCAACAAAACGATACGCCAACCCCCCCCCCCCCCCCGGCCGGCGATGTGTAACAGTGTGTCTTGGCCGATGCCTGCACAATGTACTATGAAACCCTTCTCATCTCGAATCGAGATCGTCTTGGGACAGATACTTACCACACAGTTCATCGAAACTTCTTCCAGTTGATACAAGCACCAACAGTAGACTCGATCCGCAGCCGGTTTCTTGTGTACCAACGGAGTCTGCCACCACATTCATTTTACGCAGGGACAGCATGATCAATAGTACGCCCGACTATATGTGCTGACTTTGACTGAACCACTGATGTAAGTCATGAAAAGAGAGATGAATAGAAAGCACATGGTGTACTCATACCATACATTGAGGCTTAGGTTTTGTGGCATTTCGTGCAGCCACTACGGCGTTTGTATGCTCTAAAGCATGTTCCTTCACAGCGCCGTATAAGGAGGCAGAACCAAGAACCATGGTGTGTAGACTTCAGGTATAACATGGACAAGTGCTGGCGAATAATTCTGTACCGTCGCGTAGTTACCGTGCAACGCTAGTTCAGAGACATTACATATGATTATCTGCAAATGGCTGAGCAATCCTGTACCGTGTGAACTCGTCTCAGCGCTTTCAATAGACGAGTGCGTGACCACTGACCACACAAGTGCGATGCAGCCAGGGCACAGCTTAATTTATTCCCCGACTGGTCATAGTGTGATCAATCTGCTGCGCCGGATCATCTTTGCATTTCACGTAGAGATCTTAACCTGTATTCAAGAGGTCAGCACACGCTTAGCCAAAAAACTTCGCCACAAAGTGATGACACACGGGACACAATAACCTCATGCTCTCTGATGCAAATAGAAGACTCTTTCTTTGTCTGTACTCGAGTGCTTTGCATGTGTATCATAAAGATGCAGGGAAGTTTCCTCTTCGATCGCGTTGTGTGCGGCTATTTGCCTGCTCTAATAATACTGGCGGGCGATTCAATTTCATGTGAGTACATACCGTAGTCCGTACCCATATATAAAATACGCCTCAAGGATTTGAAAAACTGCCTCAACGGTTAACCCGATTTGGACGTGGAAGTATTCATTGGCTAAGGTAGGTACATACCTGTTACTGTACCGTGCACACGCACAGTGCACACAGTTCGTTGGCTTCCCCATTAACTTTTTTCGGGAGGCGTCTCGCGAGTCGTGACGCTTGACTTTGGCGACAGTGAAGTGCTCATTTACCATTTTTGCGTTAACACAAGCATCCCGTGAAGTCAGCAGAATGCGCATCTCGCCCAGAAGCTGGCCGTTGGGCGCAATAGCGGCCGACTATGGATACACAACAATGCGTACCGTAACTCAATCTCTACTTCAAACATCATCAAAGTCATTGTTTGTATCCAATTCCATTGGCTTGTACCAAGCAGGATGACTAACATACCTCAGGTCCTCAAAACGAGAGCAGAATCAAATCGTCCATCTGAAATCTTATTCGACCGTTCCAGACAGTCCTGGCCCTCCAAAGGAGCGGTTCGTTCGCCTACCAAGGTCTCTCCAGGCCATCCACCTGAAGCCGCTGAAGCGAGAGTCAAAGTTTGGAATTAAGTCATGCAATCTACAATTGCGCTCATACAGCCTTCAGCCTCTAGAATTTTATACCGATTTTGCTCTTAGAGCAGCCTATTATCTTGGCCTGTCAGCTTCTGGACCGGTTCCGTTGCCCAGGTTAATAGAGCGATGGACTGTTCCAAGGAGTCACTTTATTTTCAAGAAGGCGCAAGAAAACTTTGAACGTATTACATTGAGGCGTCTGATTCAGATCAAAGACGGACATCCTGATACAGTACAGCTTTGGCTTTCCTATTTGCGGAAACATCAGTATTTTGGGGTAGGAATGAAAGCCAACGTGTGGGAATATGGTCCTCGTGGCGTTGGGGAAGTTGCTGAGAGGGCGACAAAGGACAAGCGGCTGGAGGAGGTCAGTAACTTCTGGTCACATGTAGGGCAGACAAAGACTTCGGGAACCCCTTCTGAGGTGGAAGAGATACTCGGCAGTCGTGCATTCCAAGACTCAATTGGCGTGCGGACGCCGCTGTCAAAAAGCGGCGATAGGAAGAGTATCTAACTGTTTCTATGACTCGTTCATCTTCTTGGCTCATACAGTTCACTTATCGCGATCACCATCCACGTTGTCATTGCAAGCTTGTGGATTCCACAGAACTAGAAGATCATTTGTTGCTGCATTATTGTTCAATTTGCATAAGCTTCGGGGTAATTGCAGACTGTCAAGTTTTTTTTAAGTTTTTTAAAAAAGACACAATGTTGTGGCAAGGTCTCTCAAATGATCAAACAACGTACCCAAGATAGAAAACAATTCTCTTGACGGCTTGGACGCTTCGATGCGCGTTCTGGCTGCAGCCCCGCCGACCGATCCCCATTTCCGTCCCCACCTCCTCCTGAGAAATCGGCTGCGGCTCAGCACTGCTTGCCATCAATGCTGCCACACTGCCATGCCTCCCCTCAATGAACGCCCTTGACAATGGACAACTCTGCGTTGCCCTGGAGCCTCGATCGAGTTGAAGCCGTATGTCACCTCCAGCGTGGCGATCGTGACGATTAAGCCGCCGTGTTCCATCATCACTGACGCCTTCCCGGTAGTTGATCTTGTCTTTGTATGAGTCGAAAGCACCAGACAGGATTGCCACGGATCAAACTTTGTTGGCAAACTTTCAATGTTCACCGCAGGCCTGGATCCTGGCTCGTGAATTGCTTCAGCGACCTGATGAAAAGGTGCGTTTCTTTGGGGCCTTGACCATAATCATCAAGCTCAACAGAGAGAGGTATGTACATGGCTCAATAGCATCTTATCCTTGGCTTATCTCAGGCATAGCACTTCACTAAGCGAGGAAAATGCGAAAGAACTCTTGATGAACTTGACTGAGTGGTATCTCCATTCTTTCGGGACTTCGAACAGCTCATTGGTCCCCCGCAAACTCGCGTCCGCCCTGGCAACGTATTTTGTATATTTCCATCACCTCTGGCCAAATTTTGTTCGTCATCTTGTCGTGTGCTTGCTATCTAACCAATACTACGACCCATCTCGATTGAATATCCCAGATGAGACTTTCACTCGATTGGAAAATGTTGAGACCAACAGTCTCAGAGCAGTGCTGTGGGTGATCACAAGTGTTCTGGAAGACGTCACCAAGATTGACTTGAATGCTGCAGAGAAGTAAGCGGTATAAATGCCTAAATAGGTCGCTACATTGCTGACACAGTTAAGCTTCGGGCTGTATGACACAGTCGTAAGTCAAGCACCGGATGTTGCAAATATCGTGGCCGAATGTCTGACACACCGCCGTCTGTCTGCGATTGGCGATAACGCGCTGAAATGTTTGCAGGTAATTCCAGCTCTTTCCTAGAAAATATGGAACTGGACGTATGGAATAGTGCTAACGTTCTATAATTCAGGCATGGCTTGTGTTTGCTCAGAAAATAGCATCTCACGATAGCCAAGTCGTCGCTTTATTTCGGGAACTTCTGCCCACAATCATCGCTCTTTTGCCCGTTGATTCGCTATTTGAGTCTTCAGCAGAACTTCTGACTGAAGTTTTCTGCGGCTATCCGTCTCTACTGACCAGTCAACACCTGACCCTGTTGGCAGATGTCTTCGTCAGTCCATGGTCGGACCAATGGTACACGCGTCTTGTCCAAGGGGATGGTAGCTTTGACACAGCTCAATTCGGACATCTGATCCTATCGTTTGGTGAAGAAAGACTTCAATGGCTCATGAAGAGTGAAGACTCCCGATGCCAAATTATTCTCTCCAAGTTATGCGGGCTTCTCACTGCCAAAGGTCTCCCAGCCATTGAGGACAAGATTTTCGTGCCTGCCATCGAATTCTGGTCAACCTTCACAGAAACCATCTCCGATACCTTCTCTCCGAATGACATCGCCGCGACACCTTGGGCCGAGCAAGCCGTGAGGCTTGTTCTGGAAGCCATCTCGAACGCATGGCAAAAGATAGCGTACCCATCCACTGAAGAAATCAGCGGCTGGGATCAATCTGACCGGGCCAACTTCTCAGATGCGCGAAAAGACGTGATTGATCTCTTGCAGTCCACGTACAGTATTTGTGGTGCTCGATTGATCACAACATTTGCTGAACTAGTACTCGCGGCATTGGATAAAAGCGCATGGTTGCGCCTAGAAGCTGCTGCTTACTGTCTTGCAGGGCTTGCTGATTGTGCAAGTGAAGATGGATGGCTTGACGAAGCACTTCGTCCCGTCTTTGACTCATCTCTATTCTCGAGGCTCGACTCGTCAGACTCAGGCATCCCTCACCGCACGAAACAAACCTGTCTATACCTGATTGAGCGATATACGGAGTATTTCGAAAGAAACGTGTTCTCGCTTGCCCCAGCCTTGACACTTCTTTTCAGCCTTTTGGGAGACCGGTTCCTGGCACCCAGCGCCTCCAAATCCATCTATCAACTATGCTCCTCTTGTCGACATCATCTGCATCCAGAAACGGAGAGTTTCTTGGCCGAATTTCAGAGATTAGTGGCAGGTGGACAGCTTGACTGTATATCCAGTGAGAAAGTCGTTGGTGCTATTGCTTGTGTTGCGCAGGCAATCCCCGACGGAGATCAACGAATTCATATATGTTCCAAGCTACTCAAAATTGTAGGAGACGACATTCTTCGTGCGAAACAGCTCCTCAATTGGCCGGTCGATTTCAAGCTGCCTTGCTCTGGGCAACGTTGCTTCGATGACTCAGTCAGTGGTGAACGGCCTGCAATGCACATGGCTTTGAGAGCTCTTCGATATCTGTTGAGTGTCGGTAGAGGATTTCAGTCTCCCACTGAGCCAGCCGTTGACCTCGAAATGATCTCTTCATCGTTCAGTGAACGAGACTCTCGATTGACTTCATTGAACAGACAGGTAATTGCTATGTTAATAGATGTTGAGAGTCATTTTAGTGTAAATGCCGAGGTTGCGGAACTGAGCTGTACTATACTTCGCTGTGGTTTTGCAGAGAGCGAAGCAGGTCCTTTCGTTCTAGACATGGATACTGTCACGGGATACCTGACGCGGCATAGTGGTCAAGTGCCAAGACCGGGTTTGTTTGTGGCAACAGCTTGCTCGTTCGTCAGTTCTATTCACGAGCGAGGCAGTGCCCCTGATGGTGTCTTTGCAGCTTTGTTTCGTTGGGTTATCGAACTGCTACAAGCTCTGCCTGGTAAGAGGTTCCCCGCCACGGTGAGGTTCTGTTCGAAAACACCCGCTAACTTTCAGCAGAGCCAGAACATGACCCAGAGCTATCCCAGAATTGTATCGAATTTGCCTCTCGATTGCTTATTAAGAGCCCCAAAACCTTACTGGCGATACAACCTCCAGCGACCGCCGAGTTGTTCTTTTTATTTTCGCTACAGGTCCTGGACGGCAATGAGCCACTACCTAAAGGGGCTTCTGCGGAGTTTTGGGTACGTTTTCTGGTTTCAACTCTTCCATGTCTTAAGGCATTTCTTTGCTTTCGACGTTCTGAAACCATGTTGATTTACGTCCAGAACGTACCAGCTGCTGCCCTATCAAGTTCCAAATTAACACGTTCTACAGTCAAATTTCATAGCCCTGAAGCACGGTGAGCAGGACATTCAAGATGCCGCAAAGCAAGCTATGGAAACTTTGGGGCCACTCGTGGCGCTGAGCATAGCGAGAAACGTGGGTGGGCATGCTTCAAGAAGTGAGTTGGAAAGGTTGAGTGAGCCCATCAAGAAGCTCGTTCATCGCTATCCCATGGCAAGACAATGGCTTGAAGCTGGTCTCAGTCACCACTCGTTTCCGAGCGACAAGATAACCCCAGAACAAAAATCTCTCTTTGTCAAGAAATTAGTGAGGTGAGTCAATTGCTGTTTGTCATACACACACATGCACATCTATACGGAGGCTGACCTTTGAGTTCAGTCTCAGGGGGTCACGAGCTACCAATCAAGTTGTCCGAGATTTTTGGCTTTCGGCGAGAGGCAGCAGTTTTGCGTACGCCTCTTGAGAGCCTTAGGTGGCTACCCACGTATACACACTACATGAAGCGAAGGCCAAATGCTTGTGGAACCTACAGCCCCGTGGCTGATCTTACAATGTCCATAGTCTTTTCTGCACTCTGTCGAGCTTTACGACTTCCTTCAGCCTCCACTTCATCTAAGTAGTCGTTATTTACGTCCATGAGCTTCATGAAGCGGCTTCTGACACCTTCAAGCCCTGCGATGATTGCTTCTGACACGGTTTCCTTGAGAATACGGGGGTGAGCTGCGCTGTATGCCTCGGCAAGTTGCTGCGGAGTCCTGTTTTTGGCGTCGAAAACAGACAAGATAGCTAAAAGATTGGATATCCCGGGACGCTCTAGAGGATCATAGGAAATACCGGTAATCGAATCAGTCACTGCTGAAGAGATCTTGGCTCGGATCTCCTGAGGCGAATCTGTGACCAACACTCTTGATCGTGCTGTCTTGTCTGACTTTGACATTTTCGAATTTGGGTCTGAAAGTGACATTATCCTATGGATGGGAGCTGTGGTGGATGAATAGTGAGCCACGCAGAAAAAGATGTGAGAGGAGACGTTCGCAATATACATACGGGTTATGGTCTTGGGATAAACTAAATGAGGCCCATAGGCATGATTGAAGTTTGTGACGCATTCTCGGGCAAATTCTAAATGCTGCTTCTGATCATCGCCCACAGGCACATGAGTGGCCCTACAAAAAGTGTTCAGTTCGTATGTGAACATCTCATCTCCTGTGCGAATTGGGGAATCGTGCTACATATCAGCGCAGCGTATCATACTCATACCTATGCACGAGAACGTCGGCGGCCTGAAGGACTGGGTACGACAGAAGGCCAAGTTTGAGCCGGTTCTCGACTTGGCGATCTTGCAAGCGGCTTCCAGCGCTCAGATCCGCGTCCAGATTGAGTTTTGACTTGATGAGTGAATGATCAGCCCTTTGCAAATCCCTGGTCCCATGCAGACGCTGCTATTGTTTTGGCAGCCACATACCTTCCACTGCGTCATCCGAGATAGATAGCCGACAGAAGCAGTGCAGGCTAATATCCACATAAGCTCTGAATGAGCCGGAACCTGAACCAACCTCCAGTTTTAGTGAGAGAGACCAAGGCGCGGGAGCAGCAGCAACAGAAAGTATCGAAGAGAAAAAGAGGCCGATCCCGGAACAAAGGGGGGGGGGGGGGGGGGTCACGATCTTACCGAGGATTGGTAGAATATGATGGACCGCTCAGGGTCAATGCCAATCGCCAACAGCGTGGCAAGAGTCTCCCTCTTGCGGAGTCGTAGCGTGTTGGGTTCCTGCGGCGTAGTCATGGCATGGAGGTCAACAATTGAGTAGATCAGCTTCGTGTCTGGGGGTTCCTGGTGCTGCAGCTGGACCCATTGCCGCAGAGCGCCAGCGTAGTTGCCCAAGTGAGGTATGCCAGTTGGCTGGATGCCGGAGAAGACGACCTTGCAGCCAGCGTTGCCTCGACTGGTGCCGCCATGACACCGTATTTGGTAACCACAATGGTTATTGGAGAGCGCACCGATGGCGGCGACAGCTGTGTTAGGCTGCGTGTGGTGTGGTGTCAAGGACGCCCTACACTGGCTGCGAAGGCTGCATGTGAGGGGACTCCGGCTGCACGCGTACAATCGGCTCTTGTACATGACGTCGTCTGGCGGCCTTCTGGACGGCAACACCTGCTGCAATGCGGGAAATCAGTATCCTTGATTTGACGGTGGGCTGAAGTCTTCATCTTTCGGGCAGAAGTTGGTGGGCCTCGATGGCGCCAGCGACAAGCCCCCTTCTAACCTCCATATCTGCGACCACGTGAGCCGTTATCACACTGCGATCCTGTGATCGTCAATATCGTTGAAGTTGCCATCTTTGCAATTTGGGCGTCCGTACATTCAACATTACGTGTCTCTCACTAGCAGATCTACGCATTCGGTCGCGGCATGTCTAAGCACTCTTTGCATAAGTGGTCTAGTCGTGCCATGCTCAGTCATGCCATGTACTTCTTGTTTTAATAGAACAATTTGAGCAACTTCGTAGCTACATCCTCACTGAAAGTAGCTTGTAAAACCACACCATACGGAGTACACCACCATCACGTAGCTAATTTGATTGCAATGGGATCGAAGCCCACAAAATAACAAAACTAATATAGTCATGTCCGCCGCCGCTCATATCTCCTTCGCCGCTTTTTGTCGACTGGACCAAACGTTCGGTCAACAAGCACCATCAGGCCAGGACGCACAATTTCCGTAATTTGGCATCGCGAAATGGTATAGTCAAAGACAAACAAAGCTGGCTCAGAAAAGGGGCGCCGCAAACGTTAGCTCCCTATAGGGCAGTCAGATGAGACAAAACACATGTTGCCAAGGTACTATTAATCTAAACGTCGACGACCGCCTATACGTATTTCCTCAGCTAGCCGAGTTTGTCAGTATGCACTTTTGATTGCGAAGGAGTAGAGCGGAGTAAGCATATCAGTAACTCAACTTACATCCAAGGTCAACGTTCTCGAACTGTTGACTTCTTGATCTCGATAAACACCTACTAAGCTTTCGGAGTCCTGAAAGAGTCCAGTCTTGAGACTGATGACGATGAATTGCATTCCAGGTCCGGCATGCTCACGGATGTACTTCTTGATCTTGTCCACGTTGGCGTTGTCGAGAGCGGCATCCACCTCGTCCAGGACAAAGAAAGGACTAGGTTGATAGCTGTGAATGGCAAATAGAAGCGCCAAGGCAGCCATTGTTTTCTCTCCACCCGATAAGTGCTCCATGTCTCGGAATCTTTTCAGTGGTGGCATGGCGTGGTACTTGATGCCAGACAGATATGGCATGTCTGTATCTTCTTCGATGTCGAGGTACGCCTGTCCGCCAAGTGGATATGCTTCGGATCTCGTCAAGTCCTTGTACACATGAGAAATCTGATCTTGGATATGCATAAAAGCACGATTGAAAAGATCGTAACGGAGCTGCTTGATCTTGCCAAAGGCGTCCCTGGCAGCCTGTGCAGTGACCTTGGAATCCTCATATTCTTGATCCGTTTGCTTGAGTCTCGTCTCGACGCTTTCTAGACGCTCCATTGCCCGCATGTTGGGATTCAGCTTTTCAAGCTCGGATGCGAGCATCGATATTCTTTCGGTCAACTTGCTCTCGACCTCAGCGTCGTCAGACTGCGGTTGTTAGTAATCAAGTCGTGACAAAATCATCTTTCAGTCGGCAAGGAAAAAAAAAGAACAAAACATTTCATCATAGAGTCTTACCTCTTTCAGTTCACGGTCAAGTCCGGCAAAGTCTATTGCAATTCCGTGGTCATCCAAAGCGAGGTCCATCATTTCTTCGTCGTCATCATCCACATCCATGGCATCAGTGTCCTGTCGCAGAAGATCGTCTTCGTTGGGAAGATTGTCCAATGTTCCTTCCACGAGTGGGATTTGAATTTGTTCAAGCCGACACCTTCGAAGTAATGCTGACTTGCTTGCGCTATTCTTTTGCACCATCGTTTCCAGAGAGCTGATGTCCCGCTGACGTGCTTCCATGTCCTTGCTTTTTTTCTGCAGCTCAGCTCGCGCGTCGCTAACCTTTTGATTCTTTTCTCTGAGCTCCGCCTTCTGCTCGTCCAACATATCTCGTAAAGCGCCTACTTCGTCTTGCTCTTGTCCAATGCTCAATTCAATTTCAGTTTTCTCGACTGAATAAGATTTGATGTCTTTCTCAAGTCGTCGAATGTTGTCCTTCATTCTCTTGATGCGAATCTCTGTATCACCGTGCTTACTGGTTTCCCAATTAAGGCGATTCTCCAGTCGCTGTTTCTGGACCTCAAATTGATTTCTTCTCTCCGACACCTCTTGTTCAAGCTTTCCCTGAGACGCATCATACGCCCGTATATCGCTGTAGCCAAGTTTTCTGCAGAATTCGGAGAATACTTCATCTTCTACCTGGGCCACGGCATCCTTAACCTCCTTGACCGTCGTGGTGCCGTTCTCCAATTGTTGAACTTGGTCCTTGTATTTTGGCTGCAGATCACTGAGTTGTTTCTTCAAGTTATCGACCTCGCGTTTCTTGCTGGACCAGTTCTTGTCAAGGGCAATCAACTCTTCCTTGATAGAAACGAGACGCCTTGAGAGTCCTGTCAGATCAATTTGAAGAGATTCTTCGAGCGTCCCGCGTCTGTCTGACTTCGGCAATCGATCTATTTCTTCCTTCAACTTCGCCGCTAGACGCTGGAGGTTCTGTACATCAACCTCTTCGAACTTGCGCTTTCCTCCTTTCGGTTCAGGGCCTCGTCCGCCAGTCATTAGGCCAGCCTTGTGAATAATGTAGCCTTCCAAAGTAACCGCTTTGACGGGAATTCTTTTTTCATAACAAATGTGTTTCGCGACGCCCAAATTGTCGCAGACCACTGAGCTGCCACAGGCGTATGATACTGCTCGTTCGATGGACGCGTCGAAATTGATTGTATCAATAGTTAATCTGGCACCCGTGAAGCCCTTGATCGCTGAGTTCACGGCGTTGACTTTAATGTTATCCAGGGGAATAAAGGTCACAGGCGGAAATCTCTGTTCCTTTAAGTATTGTACACATTCCACTCCGGTCTTTTCAGTGTCAACAACCACCGAGTCAAAGTCTCTTCCAAGTGCCACGATCACTGCTTCATCGTATTTTTTTTGCTTTGGGGTGCACAAGTCTCCGATTCGGCCACGAACTCCTGGATACATCCGTTTAAGCGACGTGACCATCTCCTTCAGTCGAGTCTCGCGGTCACTCTGGCGACGACCATCATCGGCTTCCCGCAGTTTTCGAGCAACATCCTCCAGTTTTTCTTCGAGCTCGGTACGTTTTTGATTAGTCCTGACGCGTTCTGATTGAAGTTGATTAAACTCTTTTTTCTTGCTCGTTATCTCTTCCGAAGCATTCCGAGATGCCTCTTCGGCAGAAGCTTTCCGCTCGCTGATGTTCTGCAGTTCGGCCTCCGACTTTTCAGTCGCAGCCATGATGCTGTCAAGCTTTCCTCGCATGTTGTTTACAATCACCTCGTCAGCTTTGCGCTGTCGCTCTAAGTTTTCCAGTTTGGCCAGATCAGCCCCCGAACGAGACATGACCTGGGCTCGAAGCAAGTTGTACTCCTTGCGATCTACATCGCTTATATCTCGACCCTGCTTCTTCAGCTGATCCCGGGTCTCTTTTTCAAAGATCGCCTGCGCCTTCTCGACAGCTTCAATGTCGGTTTGCACTTTCTTAATGAGTACAGCTTGCTCGTCACGTTCCTTGCCGACTTTTTGACTCTGTGTCTGAAGCCTCTCAACTTGTTGAGAAGATTCGTGTACCTTTTCATCGAACGGTACTAGATGATTTAGTTTATCTTCTATGCTTCTCTCTTTCAGCTTTATCTGCTTCTCGGTTCGAGACACTAGTCGACTACTTTCATTTTGTCCCTGTCTAGCATTGTCAAGACGGATTTCATAGGATTCCACTTTTCGTCTCAATTCCTTCAAATCTTCTTGATGATGTTGAATCGCAGTACTTGACTCGTCCATGGCCCTCTGAAAGTGAAACAGCTTCCAGAGACAATGTGCAATGATGGCGGTATCCCTCTCTTCAGTTTTCCTTTGAAAGCTGTCGGCTTCTTTCTTTTGTTCTCGATACTGCTTGATCTCGGAATTAATCCCTCGGCGGCGATGGAGCTGGAAGTTTTGATTTTCGACAGCTTCCTCAGCTTCAGTTTGAAGTTTCTCGTATTCCACTTTGTACTCAAGACTACCAGATATCTGCTCAATGAGACGAGTGAGATCATGTGGGGACTGTGAAGCAATAGCTTCGACGTCGCCTTGAAAGACCAAGAAGTTACGTGCTTTCATGAGTATGTTCTCGGATTCAAGAGCTTCATTGTATTGCTGCGCAGAGACCACTTTGTCGTTTATACGATATTCGCTTGCACCTGATGAGGTAATGGACCGCCGCCATCGTTGTTCATCACCAGCGTCATCCTCGTAAACTGCCATTACCCACGCGGTCTTGGGGTCGTTTTTCGAAGCCCTTTCGTCCGAGTCGGGGGACTTGTTGCCATTTTCCTGATGCTTTGCCGATCCGTCATCGTCGATCTTTGAAGTCTTCAAGACTCGTCCGCGATAAACAAGATCTTTGAGGTGTGCAGATCGTAAATGTGATGATTTGATTCCTAGGACAAAGGATATGGCATCCATGCTGGAGTGGAACATCAGAAGCTGCCTTGAGACGAGTCTCTGAATCATGAGTGACAATTTCAACATACGAATTAGATTTGCCCGATCCATTGGGCCCAATGATAGACGTGAAATACGAGTCGCCAAAAAGAAGTGTATGATGGCCTTTGTACGACTTGAAGTCTATATATCTGGTCAGTACGATCGACTGGCACTTCCTGAATGTACCTACTGAATAATTCTAAGCGAATTAGTTTGCCCATATTCGCGTTGACAAATGCCGACCAAGTCTGGTAGGCGCGCGTGTTTTGAGATTGCTCTGGCGTGGGGTCGTGAGCCTTCCCGACTGGCAACGCGCATATATAGTTAAAAGGAACGCAGCCTAAGTCCACCTATACGCCAGATCGGTACGCAAACAATGAGAGATAGAATGGCGCGGTCTCCTTCGATTTCGGTTTGCTGGAGGGCTGAGCTTTTAATAATAAAAACCGATTCGCGTGAAAGCGCGTCGCGGCTTCTGCGATGCAGCGATGCGACGTGCACGGTGCGGGCTGGTGATCACTGATCATTGATGATCCAGCCGGGCCCACTAAATCATCACAAACACGTGATGAGCTGACTTGTGACTTGTAAGTTCTCGTGTCCAGTGCTGTCAACATGAGCGTCACCGGCGCTTCAATCAGCGTCTTTTGGCCGAAGGCAAAAGCGACAACCTCGCAGCTCCGGTTTCTGTCATCACGGCGCCTGCAATGGCCTCACTGTACCACAATTGAAACAATGATCTCCATTGCTACGGGCGAAGCTCACAAATGGCTGGAGGATCATGGGGATTCGTACGAGGCTGTCACGTAGATGTTTTACGCGTATCAACAAACAGCGCCTCTCTGAGAGAAACCGAGGTGAATACTAGACTTCAGGACCAGGGAATTGTGAGCCTAGGAAGCTTAGATTTGGCCACGGCTCCAACTGGAGACGAGGATGATGATGACATTGCAGTCAGGAATATTGGAATGCTGTCGCGGGAAGAAAATCCTTCCACAGATCACGTAGATTGAAATGTATAAAAACAATAAGTTACGTAGATACCTAGTCATTTTTCAGCAGTAGAAGTGGGGTGTTTATTGGCTACCTACCTTAGGTACCTAGGTAGCCTCTAGATACCTACATACCTACACTACCGCCCAACACGATTTTTCAAACCTGTTGCCAATACATACATCGAAGTTGCTTTATTGTCGGACCTTATCGAGTGCTCGATTTTGCCAGGCACCTGGTGGATCTTTTGGTAAGAAGCTTCCTTGTTGAGTCATATCAAATCAAGTCATCACCTAATTGTCATTATCATGGCATTGTTGACCTTCGTTCCAGTGCTTGATATGGATATGACAGACGAGTCCGGGCATGGGCTTCCATCGTTATCTAAATCCAGCAAAGCTCCTGTCAACAGTGATGACGCAATACTCGCTGAATCGGCCATCGAAGAGTCCCCAAACCTAGAGGCAACCACACTCAAAAGCTCTCGACCATCAAGAAACCCATCCTTCTCGGGGAGTAGTTCCTACGCCGATGATTTTGATTTCTTGCCGCCCTTCGATCGGTTGACTATGCTCGACCTTTTGGATAACTTCGCCCTCCCTCAGCAACTAGAAAGGTTGCAAAAAGGGTTTTCCGCACAAAGAAACAAAGTACGCCAGTCTAGGGACGCCTTCAAATCCAAGACTCAGCTTGCGCGCGATCGTATGGTTGAGGAATGGAGGAGGAGGGTGCCCTCGGCCGATGAGCAACTCGATCGATACAAAAGGCAAATGCGACAGCGTGTCGAAAAGCTGGGTAGACATTGGAATGATACGAAAGCGATCAGTCTTAGGGAAAAGGTGGCCTTTATTTGTGGCGTCATGAACATCTTCATCAGCGGTTACCTGATCGGCGGCCATCCGAAATACTTCCACATCTGGTACACGGTACAGCTTCTGTACTTCATGCCTATTCGCTTCTTCACCTATCATCGAAGTGGCTATCATTACTTTCTGGCAGATCTCTGTTATTTTGTCAATATGCTAGTATTCCTCAGCATCTGGTGCTTCCCCAACTCTCGGCGACTCCTCACCGCGACCTACTGTCTAGCATTTGGCAACAACGCTGTAGCTATCATCATGTGGCGCAATTCTCTCGTATTTCACAGTCTCGATAAGGTCACATCACTCTTCATTCATATCATGCCGTGCGCAACGCTTCACTGTCTAGTTCATCTCCTGTCTCCCGAGGATCAGAAAGCTAGATATCCCGCCATTTGGGCAATTAAACACGCAGATCCAGGCTCACCAGCCGCATATGCGAACGTCCTTTCAATGCTTGCCTGGAGCACCATACCATATGCCTTTTGGCAGCTGAGCTACTACTTTTTTATAACTGTCAGGCGCCGAGAGAAGATTGCTGCCGGGCGGCCAACTTCATTCACATGGCTGCGTCGCTCCTACTCTAAAACGTGGATTGGAAGAATTGTTTTATCATTGCCCGCCAGACTACAAGAGCCAACTTTCATGTTGATACAATACAGTTATGCTGTGTTAACAATGCTCCCCTGCCCATTGTGGTTTAACAGTCGATTCGCGTCATCATCGTTTCTGTTCATCGTGTTCGCCTGGAGTATATATAATGGTTCGACTTATTATATCGACGTGTTTGGAAAACGTTTCCAAAAAGAGTTGGAGGCAATGAAAGCGGAGGTACTGAAATGGCAGACCTCGCCTGAGCTTATGCTTCAATCACCACTGCTGACGCCCCATCATGATAATATCGGCGCAGACACTACGGCCTGTCATCAAATGCAATCAGTCGACACGAGAGTCTGTGAAAACGAAACTCATGCAGGCTCTCGAGGCCTGTATTCCTCGAACGGAAGTACAAGGCCCGGAGCTGTCAGAACTCGAACCACTAGCTTAGACAAAATACCATTGCTTGATGAGGTCCTCAAAACAAAAGCGTCAGGAGCAGATGATAGTATCAAAGATGATGTACGGGAGAGAAGGGTTCATTGAAGGAAATAGGCAAGTGTTTTTTGAAAGCCTGCCAGGATTATTTATGGTTCGATTTCGCATGTAGCACAGAAGCGTCAGGACATGACTAGACATTCAGGAAGCGCTGTTAATGATACACCAGACATACTCATATCCCGGCATTTATGTCAGCTCTGTATATGCTCTACGACTTGCTAAGCTACTCAGCATCTAGAGCAAAGCCTCCATGCCTCTATCCGCGTCGTGTACTGGGTGTTCGACTCATGTGTAGTCGCTGCCTCGCTGGAGGCCGGAAGCCTTTCGGTAATTTGTGCGCCACGTCTGCGAGGTATCGCATCTCCACCGAAGTACATACCTCGTGCTTAGTGAACACAATTGTGGTTTCGCACCTGAGATCATATCGCTCAAACTCGAAGGATGGCTTTATTGTATACAATTATATTCACGTTGCTGTGATTCATGTGGTATTACGCTATTTCGTGCATAAACAAGATGCGCTGTCGCTATCGCACGCAAATACCTTTAGTCGAATGTGAACGCCCCTGTGGCATACGCCATCTTTATCTGCTATAAGCCAAGCATAAATCTCCGCATAACGAGCTGGGAAACAATGCCCGTGTTCATGAGGAAGTCGTGGAAGAGTTCCCTCCAGTTTCGACCCGTCAGACAGACAATTCCTCTGCGAACGAATATTTGAACCCCCACTCCTCTCGAAAAAAAGGTCGCTCCTAACGCCGCACAAGCATTCGATCTCTATCTGTCGACGCTTGCCGACTTTGGATTGAATAAGTCAAGCAATATGAACAAAAATTATTGAGATGCTAGAACATGCGAGCTTCAAGGTGACTGAAGGTGGTTATGAAGCACTTTCATGTTCAAGTCATTATCAGACTTCTCGAGTTTGTAGTAGTATCAACGAATGATGCTCCAATCGGCAAGTCGCCCGCCGCCCGCCTCTCCTTCTTCACGAGTTCCGGGACGGCGTCCGAAGACGGACCAGAATCGTAAAGTCTCATCCCCGGCTCCAGTGACGATCGAACGACCGTCGGGACTCATTGCTAGATACAGAACACGATAGGTGTGTCCAGTCAAGCTCGCAACCTGCGTCATCGATGGATACTTCCAAACCACGATTTGATTTTGACTGAATCCGTGCGTGGAGACAATCTCATTGGAGTTTTTGGACCATGCGATGTTGCAAACCTGACTCCCTGTGTCGATTTCGTTGATAACGTTGCCCTTCGCCGTATCGTGAAAGATAATCCTGCGATCTGCAGTGCCGCCGCCCGATGCAAGAAGCCCGCGTTGGTGAGGAGACCATGAAATAGCCTTCACGGCCGCTGTGTGATCGGAGAACTTCCATAGAGGCGACTTTGATAATTTGTCCCATACCATCAACTTATTGTCATTACCCCCACTTGCAAGCTGGCCATCCTCACAATTCCATTTTAGTCCACAAACCTCTTGCTTATGACCAACCAACCTGTGAAGCCACTGATTAGGAGCGCGGACGTCTCTATGATATATCATCCTGTCACGAGACCCTGAAGTCAGGATGTGAGAATTCCAAGCCAGCGACCCAACTCGAGCAGTGTGTCCGGTCATAGTCCTGAGCCTCCGCGATTTCTCTGCATCCCAAATCTGCACAAGGCCCTTGCCCGTACCAATTGCAAGGTGCGTTCCTTTTTGGATCCACGAGACGCTCGTCACAGTATCATCTTCCAATGTACATAGCTTGTTGACCTTAGTCGTCTGAGAATTCCACATGTATACACTGGATCCAAGCCCTACACCAAGAACGTTGGCGCTGCCCCAATCTACAAGATTCAGATAAAAGTCATCGGCCAGTTCAGGAGCATCGAGAACCTTGTATGGCACTTTGTTGATGGCTCGGGGTTGTCGACGGGAGCTAAGAAGCATCTGCTGGCTGCCGTAGCGTACAGGAGACAAACTATATATTTCAGCTCTGGTATCTAAGTTTGGTCCATGACGGTTCTGAGGCGTTTTTGAGGGAGTCAAGTGTCCTGCCACATGACTATGGTGCCGAGGCGACATGTACGAGAACAGGTTTTTATGTGGCGTAGAAGGTGTGAGAGATGAGGGAAGAGACGATGAGGCGCTGTTGTTATTGTTCGGGGGAGTCTGTGCCCGCGTTCCACCGCGCGTCTGTGATCCAGACGGCGCAGCGGCTCTACCTGGTGATAGGTTCGAGGGTGTTATTTGGGGTACAGTATCTTCGAAGAGCTCGGCTCGAAGCAAGGTAGAAAAGGTTCTGTTCGCCTCCTCGGCTAAGGACAAAGGATGTTAGGATATGACGCAAGATCCGACGAGGTCAGGCCAGTAGTCAGGCTCTTACTTCTTTGAAAATGGAGTTCACCATGAGGCGTCCGCTTTTTTTGTCTCGAAGGAGTGGCTGGCGAACCATCTTCATGTAACAAACTAAAACTAGCTTGAAGATCTTGACCAGATCTAGTGGGAATGAACCTGGAACGCTGTCAGTCATATCGTGAAAAAATGAGAGGCAGAAAAAACTTTGAGCAGCGGGCATACTTACCGGTCGCCAGTTATCCTCTGCCGCTTTCTGTGAGGGCTTGCGCTCGGTGTGCTTTCACGATGCGGTCTCTGCAGTTCTCGTAGCAAAGCGCTTTCCACAGCATTTGCGTCCAACCCAGTGGCTTGAGACGCATTTTGACTCGAGATTCTGCTGCGTGTCCTCCTAGCATGACCGGA
Source organism: Claviceps monticola (assembly GCA_018360055.1). Classification (NCBI taxonomy): domain Eukaryota; kingdom Fungi; phylum Ascomycota; class Sordariomycetes; order Hypocreales; family Clavicipitaceae; genus Claviceps; species Claviceps monticola. Next base: position 24,964 of record SRPP01000004.1, read on the forward strand.
CCCATGACCGTATTTTGACTCAAGTTGACTTCGACTGCGAGGCAGAGGTGGTGTCAAGATCCGACCCGGCTCTGGTTTTGAGACGGGTTCATCGTCGGCAGTGAACTGAGCAGGCAGCATATTCGGAGACATCGAAGGGGGAATCTCCTTAGTCCAAAGTATGCTGGTCACACCCGGTCTTTGGGATCAGCTCGGGCGAAGATACCGAGTCGAAGGCGGCTTGGTGTAATGGAACTTGAGCGACGATCTACTACACTGCTAGCACTATGGCCTCGAAGGTGAAGGCGCTGTATACAGCGCAGACCCCAGGTGCAATTGATCACGCTCAGCTCAGCTGAATTCTCTTGCACGGTCGCCACCGGATGGTATGGATTCTGGAGGCAGCGACAGAGGATCGAGGCTCGGGGGTCCGAATAGATGAAGGCGTGAGTAGCGTCGGTCGAAGCACAGGGCGCTTTATCTTGAGCGTAAATTGAGCTCTCTTGGTCTGTATTGAGTCCCTGGAGTATGAATAATGTGCCAGTCGCAGAATTGCGGCGATTTGGGCCTAATGAATGTGCGGATGATGACCAGAGGCACAGGTTGTACCCGAGCTAGGTATCTGAAGGAGGTTGACAACTGCGAAGATGGGAAGTGGGTGGTTCCAGATGTGCCAACGGCCGAGTCTCAATACCTCATATCCCGTATGTGGGTACTCGGGCTTGCTCTGGTTCGTAAACGGCCGAAGGGGCTCCACTCCATACCAGGGCGCCCAAGCACGTAAGCGTGGATGAAGTTTACACTGTACGTGTTGCCGTTCATCAACAAACCGCTTTTGCATAGCACGGGTTGGTGTCTGCCAATGAAATGGGTGAAATGTGCTCTGCCTTGTTGTTGTTTTGACACCCCAATACGGCTAGCTGCGAGGGGGTTCGCGACCGTCCTCATGATGTTTCACGCTGCGTCGCGATCTTGACTTAATATGCGCAGTGGTGTTTGTTTTGTTTCCTGCCCTTTCGCGTTCTGTGTTGTTCGTGCCTCCCGAGTCTCAAGCACGACTCAACAACTGACTGCTCTGCTCAACGGTCAGGATCCAGGAAGCCTCGCCCTCTTGCCAGTCTACTCGCGACAGTACAAATACCCTGGCCCTCACATAAGGTAACTTAGTGGCCGTCTATTGAACAGCAGATTGGCGACAAGCGATGATTGACAGCCTACGCCGTGATGAAAATCTAGCTAGCCCTCTAATACATACATAAGTTAAAACAGATACAATACTGGGGACCTGTAGCAATTGCCAATAGGGCATCGCTGAGCTTTGACGGAAGGGGGTGGTACAGGTAGGTAAGTGACTCGCGAGTCGCGGGCCAAGCTAGTGGTCGCGTTGAATAGAAGCTCACACTGTGTATTGATAGGCTGGCATGCATCACGTTAATTGTCGTGTCTGGTTCGCGACTACGCACTAGGAGCATACATCTGTACACAGGATTACACACGTAAAGACCATGATTAGGTTAAGGGCCTATGTATGAGCCTACGTATGGCAGGGAATGTCAAACTACATATGAGACGAAAAAAGTAGGAATAGCGCCATGCGCTCTGGCATTGCATGTTAGTCAGTGTGCTGGCTGATACAAGACACCTCTACACGATACGATACGTACATACGGACATTATGGAGAACAAGCGATAGCGATGAAGGGGTTATAAAATGAAGCCCGGGGCATAATTAGCAGAAAATGCGGACAGACAGACTCGAATACCGCCCCATAAGTAGAGACCTCCGGCTCATGAACTGATGTATGTAAAGGGGGCAACGAGATAGCGATCTAGGTAGCCAATTCAAGGATGCAGTATTCCTCGCCGAGTAAGTCCAATTGGAACATCGAACCGACTAGTATGAGAACTCGCAGGATATTCTGATGAAGGTATCAAATATTAATACTCACAGGCTTCGTCCATTTACAATATGGACGCGAATCGCATCGTCATTATAGAGAACACAAAGAAAATTTATTCCAATCAATGCATGTCCTTGAATGTTGAATCTATGGCGACAAAGACGGGGGAAAGCATAAACGAAAAACCGCTCCATCCAGCAAAATGGCCCTTCAGCTTGGACTCTAGCATATATATACAGCGTGTGGTATCTAGCACGCGTGAGAGCACGCAAGGGCCGAAGATTGCGTGAAAAACAGTAGCGCGTGACATATCCAACTACTTCAGTACAACCGCTCATGAGAGATAATGTCCCAGACGTAGCTGATGAGAAGACACCATCATGAAATGGCAGGACAACACGCTTGAGAGTCTGCTTGCGCCAGAAGACGCTGTCTCCAATCATTGCAGACATTCTCGAACCCATTGATAACTTCAACACACACGCTAGCGCATTCTCGGCGTGCAAGCCGCTGGCTCCAATTACCTTGATGTAGCCACCTCTCTCCTTCCTCGCGTAATTCCTCATCACGCCTTATTTCGGAGACGAGATCCCTTGCACTCTTCAGACGCCGTGTGGCCATTGCCGTTGTTTGCCGTGACATTTGTAGCGTGTCTGACAAATAGCTCAGTGTTTGTATCAGGTCAGAAGTGATCGTATGAAGCGCATTGATGGAGCTGAAAGCAAATGTTGACGGACGCGGCATTTGGGCTGACAGAGAAACCAGCAAAGGGATGAGATCCTCGATCGTTTCTCCGTCCGGGGCTGGAACCAATGGCGACAGAAGAGGGAAGGTCAGTCCGTGGAGTTGACGAGTTTGATGCACAAGATGTGTCGCCAGTGCCGTGTGTGCAGTTATCAACCTGGACCTTCTCATCAGCATTATACTTAACCATAATGGAAACAAATGCATGACCGAGATATCTGACCTTGAAGCGTTTCCTTCGACAGTTAATTGCGATCCAAGATCACGAAGACCATCGGTCACCCGCTGGAAAACATCATCATCAGCACCACCGTATTTTTCTGTCCCGCGCCGAGCCAGGGACTCTATTCCGTCGATCTTCGCTACCAGGGTCGCCGAAATACCGGCACAGTCCAGGTCGGATTCGGAGCCGTACTCGCTTCCATCGTAATCTATAGCAACACTTCGATTGTCTCGTCCATGAGGTGAAAGCAACTTCTGACTTTTGCCCTTGTTCTGCGATCTCGTCGGTGTCGAGGGGATGCCCGGCCTGCCGCCTGCTGCATCATTTGTACAATCACTCTCCAGTTGTCTTGACTGAGAAGCCAGAGCCCGCTCTTGAACCCTCTCGTATTCACTCTCGTCTTCCTCGTCGGAACCTGAAAAGGCATCAGCAAGTTCATCCGCCAAGTTGCCCATTCCCTGGTGTGGAGACGGGCCGCCGACGTTCAGCGCTCCGAGTTCTACGTGATCTTGGTGACCCAGGCTATTCGCAAGAGGCGCTCCGAGATCGTGAGCTGATGAATTCAACGGTCTATTGTCATGTGAGTACTCTGGAGGATGCTCAATGCTCGAGGCATGTCGGGAATGTCGCATAGAGAATGGTGATTGGGACATGCTGCCCCAATATCTGCCTCTCAACGCGCTCTGCGTTGCTGCCAGCACTCGAGTCTATGCCCGTGACGAAATCGGCGCTTGGATCGCTTAGAAATATGGAGCGCTACGAATCTGTGCAGTTGAGGGTGATATGGTCGAGTCCTCGCAATCGCAGAGTGTGGCGTGTGGTTGTCAGTTGGTCTGGCAGCCAAGGATCGGTAGATCAACATTTCGCTGGTTCAGTTGATCTGCCGCCTGTCTGGTGCCCAAGTCCTTACCGTATAACTAATTGATTAATTACACTGGGTCTTGACATCAGACCCCTCCCCTTCCTGCCCTGTGTCAATTTTCAAAGCATTTGCCGAAAAAACCACCTTGCATTTGACTTCGGCATTCCCGTTTACATCTCTTTGAGCCTTCTGCTTCTCTTCGGAATATCTGGTCATACTACATATACATAATTCAGTTGGCTACTCCGAACGCATTGAAACACCCAAATCCTGGACAGTGCATCGAGTTGCTCTCCTGGGGCATTGGCTAACGGTCGAAAAAACGCTGGCACCAGTTAGGTTTTTAAGCGAGCTGGAATACAACATATCTGTGGCTTGGAGGCGACCGCGCTTGAATCACGCAGCGCCACACTTATCACGAGAGTTGTTGCAAAAATGGCAACTTTCCGCTGTTTTCGACCTGAGGACGCCGAGAAATTCTCCAAATGCAACCTAGATCCTCTCACAGAGACTTATAAGTTGAGTTTCTATCTTCAATATTTTGCTATGTGGCCGTCCCTTTTTCAAGTCTGTGAAGACAAGGATGGCAACATTGTCGGCTACAGTAAGTGTTGTTTCCTCTGGACTGCTTGACTCCGCTTAACACTCAAGTGATCAGTCATGGGCAAAGTAGAGTCGTCCCCCGACGCCTACAAATTTTCAGAGCATTATCTTCCATGGCATGCGCATATTACTGCGCTTACAGTGGCACCTGAAGCGCGTAGGCTTGGCATAGGCAAAATCCTTACACAGCAATTAGAGATAGCCGCCGACGATCACGACGCTTGGTTTGTAGATTTGTTTGTTCGAAGGAGCAACCAGCGCGCTATAGAATTCTACGAAAGCATGGGGTACAGCGTATATCGTGTTGTCAAGAACTACTACGGGGATCATGCTGCAGACACAAGTAAATCGAGTGAGGACGCATTGGACATGCGAAAGCCTATGAGGAGAGACAAGACACACCAGCACGTTCGCGAGGATGGTGCATCTCACGAGGTGGATCAGCAAGATGTTTGGTAACGTCTACGTTCTCAACCATTGACGGCCTACTAAAGTTCGCAAGGTTCACGCCAGTGATCCTCCAGTATATTTTGCGTAGATGCTATTTGGTAATAACAATGAGGGCTTCCAACTCGCGAGGCTACATGATCATTCGAGATGCGCAACAAATCGTTCACGAGGATAATTTAATAGCTCTTTGGACAGTGAGACTCAAATATATCACCATCAGATCTTCTTGGCCGAAAAGAGCATTGCCATTCACGGTGTATGTCAAGAGCTTTAGCCCAGCCATAGGCAGACCTACTGGCACTACTCTAATAGCTGTAAGTGAATTTAATCGTGACGTCACACTGTATGCCATTTACGTTCTCATTCACAATTATGTAGTTGAGAGAAAAAAGTTAATTCAAGGGCGTGATTACTGAAAGCTCTTGGCTAAGCACTTAGGTGAACTTGTTTGTTGAGCTTGAATATTTTGACCTCGATCATTCCCTTTTAACTACCGGGTTCTCGAGCTTTTCATGGATCAGAAACGCCTGATGAAAGATCCCTTAGGATTGGTGGCCTGCTTCTTGATGTGCGTCATTGCACGTAACATTGTTCTGCCCGTCTGTGACTCTTCCAATCTCGAGAATTACAAAGACATGCGTAATTCAGGTCATCACATAGAGAACCAGGCCGTAATACGCTGATAGACAAGCTACCTAGTCATAAGTGTTGTTCCTCTAATGACGCGGGTCACATTCGCTGGTTGCCGCCTAATCTTCGGCTCTTAAGCGCATTCGGTCGGGTCTTGGCCAGCACCTTGACATGTTCTTGCTACGTACCTCTGGTGCTTTCTCGTTTTTCCTCCTGCAACCAGCCAACTTCACATACATACCACCTACTCCCACGTCGCCCTCGACATCATCAACACCGTACGTCCCACAACCTTGGAGAGTGAGATTCTGCATCCATCCTTTCCCATCTCACACGATCGTCATAGAGCACAATGGCAACTACTTCAATGGATTACGAGGCTGCGGGTGGTGATCGTTACGAAGGTATGTTTTGGCTCCACACAAACGTGCTTGCCAGCCCTCAGTATTCACATTGGGTGGCGTAATGCTCGGTGCCTTGCATCTCACGGACTAATGCCACTTCTCATAAATTAAGACGAGGGCCCCCGCTACGACCGTGAAAACAGGAGTGCGTCTCCACGCCCCGCTCGCGACGACAACGACGGCGGTCGTCGTCGGTCCATCTCACCAAACGGAAACAATGAAGCGTAAGTCCAAAACATCTTCGAAGAGTGCTGCTCGGTCAACTTGCTGAATTCGTTTCTCCAGCATGTCAAAGGACTCTGGTGGCCCAAAAGATGACGACGACGGTGCCGTGAATCCTGGCTCAAACCTCTTTGTTACTGGAATACATCCCCGGTTGACCGAAGCTGAGGTCTCCAAGATGTTCGAAAAATATGGCGATGTTGAAAAATGCCAGATCATGAAAGACCCGCATTCCAAGGAATCCCGTGGATTTGGGTTTGTGAAGATGGTTACTTCAGACCAAGCAGAAGCCGCCAAAGAGGGACTTCAAGGCGAACAGATTGAAGGGCGCACTTTGAGTATCGAGAAAGCGCGTCGCGCACGCCCTCGTACGCCAACTCCTGGTAAATATTTCGGACCACCTAAGCGAGGTTAGTATAGTTCCGGTATCCGCTGTCTTGTGTAACTTGATTAACATTTGCAAGATCCTCGCCCTCGTTTTGACGATCGTCGCCGCGGCGGATACGGCGGTGGTGCCGGGGGCTATGGACGTGATGAATCGTACCGAGCCCGTGGCTATGAACGCAACTATGATCGTCGCCAAGATGACCGCGGTTATGAACGTGGTGGCTACGAACGTGGCTATGATCGCCCAGCCTATAGAGAAGACCGTAGATACGAAGATCGCGCGTACACTCGAGATACCGATCGAGGAACATATGAGCGCAGAGATCGTGACGAGTACTATGGCCGAGAACGCTATGGAGGGCGTGACGATCGGGACCGGTATGGCGCTCGTGGCAATGCTAGTGGCTATGAACGTGATCGATATGACCGTCAAGCAGATCGCAGCGCTCCCAGAGACCGTGAAGGCCAGGCCAGTGGATCCGGCTATGGGGAGTCAGCCCCAAGGTCCGAGGCTCGCGAGACTTATGGAGGTTCGAAATCTGAGCCATCCATATGAAGGAACTCTACTAACTCGAGCAGGAACTGACCAATCTACTCGATAAGCTGGAAGATCGTTCATTCCTTCCTTATTCTACCGCTTGTTTAGAGATTTTTAATCGATTTGTCGACCCGCTCATCAGTCATGGATTCGGAGCCGATGCGATATTATGACCGTTTTACTGAGCAAAGTCCCGCTACAAATGATAAGAGGAAGATTGGAAGATGTCCAAAATTCGTCCGACTATTATCTCGCACTTTTTTCTTCCCCTTCCTCCGCTATGCCGAGTTTGCCGCTATGTTTCTTTTGTTAGTTCGGTTGTGTGTTTCATCTTTTTGATTTCTTGTTATTCCTGCGGCGACTTGGGTACGGATGGAGTCGACCTGTGACAGCCCATATTTTCACCACAGAATCCTCTTCTCCAACATCGTCATATTGCACAGCAGAATATGATGGCTGGGAAGCACAACATTTACGGGCATTGGCCTCGGAATATGGCCAAGTACATCCTTTCTGCACTAGGTTCGCAATCGACAACGGCAGCTGCTTCTTTGCAGCGACATGTAACATTATCGTGAGAAAAGTTATCAACCTTGGCTTTGCACAACTGAAATGGATCTCAACTGTCGATATCACATCTGAAATCGTTAAGAAGCTACGCTATGATAGAATCGCACCACTTCGGACTAAATCGAATTAATCGTGAAAATGCCGCCACCCACGATACAACGACCCAGTATCTGTAATTCTTGTCAACAATGCGATAGTCAGGCGTCTTCGTCTACTTTGCCGGCACCTAATGTGTACATCGAGCTGTCACACTTTCCAGCGTTTATCGAGATCCTGTGTCGACCTGCGAAGACACGACCGGAGCTTCATCATAACATGAGCTGAGTCACGTACCTGGTTTTTTTCTTAGTTTCCTCGGTCCCTCTTATCTTTTTGGGGGGTCTCTGTCTGCGCTTTCATGTTTGCAGCTACTGACCCCTAGGTGTGATGTCCAGGCAATGATTTTGAACATTTGATCCTGCTAAATACAAGCCCTTTATCACAGGGAAGTCACTTGTTATGCGCCTAACGCCCCCTTTCGAGTATTTTTTCACCACAGCGTTTCGAACAGTTTTTTCAAATGTTTGGACTGCCCATCTAGATGTAGGCTTGGTCGGTCTCTCGAGAGTTGGCAAACTCGAGGTCCACCACCTGGAGCCACTTGGTAATCCTCCTACTGTTGACAGCCAACAACTGCCCCGTTCGCGACACAATGAAGAAGTCACAGCTCTGGACTTCTCTAGTCTGCATAATTTTCGCACATCGTCCTTGCCTGTGAAATGGCGTTATGTGTCACAATATGTAGAAATATGCTATATTTACCCATAGGCTAGACCAAATGATCTTACTTACAGAATAGATCGCAGGTCCCAATTGCTATGTTATGATTTAGCTGTGTTTTAGGTTTCTGTCACCGCTAATCCCTTCGCGATGAACAAATACTATGAGCATTCACGGACGCTTGTGTAACAAGTTTTCATGTCAAGCCAGATCCTAACAAAAGTGCACAAGTGAAGCAACACAAAGCCATATATGTAAAGCCAGGCCTGCAAGAATTTCATCTACATTTCGCCGCGTGATGTACGATTCGGATTCACATTGACTCCGATGAGCCAACCTACGCCCGAAACCAATGTCCCAGTTGCTGCCTCTCGCAACTGATCACGTTTCCTGACTCGCTGATTTGATTCGTCATGAAGTTCCTGTCCAACTGATCCTACGTCGCCCGATATGCTCTTAAGTCCAGACATGATAGAGAGATTCTTCTGCGCGACACGGGTCGTCGCTCGAGATAGGTCAAACAGAGACATGGGCGCTTCATCCGTCTGGCGTGACGCTGCACTGGCATTGAGTGTTCTCGACAGACATCGCTCATCGACAAGAGGACGGTCAAATGACCCAGGCAGTCGGCCAGCATCCGCCTCAGCATCCCAAGCTGCCTCATTGGTCGCTTCCTCTTTGACTGCCGAGTCAAGCTGTTCCTCACATCGCCGAAAGCTCTGGAGTATGTCCTGTAGTTCGCTGGTCGGAGCAACGCGCAGGGCTGTGGCAAGACATTCTAAGCGTTGCTGAAGATGTCTGATGGTAGGGTTCCCACTGGCAGTACCAAGATGAGTGGGCTTTTTCGACCGCTCTGTCCGAACATATTGACCTGCCTGCAGTGCAGCCCTCCACGACCAATCGTCCATCACATGTTGCGCAGCGCTTGAGGCATTGCCTGCCTGTGTGCCCAGACGGCTTGCAACATACGAGTACGCTGTTTCAAAGTCCTCTTCCGATAAAGCAGCCTGAATGCACAACGCCGTAATGCGTCTCTCCGACACTTCTTTTTGTTTTTGAAGCTGCTCCGTTGTAAGGCTAGAGGCTGTCAAATGAACACTATGACATGGCAGTCCAGCTTCAGATATATTGATGCCCATTTCCAAGAACTCTTGGAGTCGTGTATACGCGCCAGGATTCTGGGCGAGGATCTTACCCACGATTGAGATAGGGTCAGAGTGTACACGTAGCACAACCGGACTGACAGACTCCCCTGCCCTGAGAACCAGACGATAACCGCTCAGAGCGTGTGTGGCCTTGAGCAGAGCTCTAATTCTCTTTGTTCCTGCCGACGATGGCCCAACTGTAGCCGGGAGGGCACGGAGTCTAGTAAATTAGTGGCGATGCACAATTTTTCATCCAGAAGAGCGTTTCTTACATTTCATCGCATCTTTTCAGCCCACCTCGAGCCCGGTCAGGGCTCGTCGCGTTGTCAAAGGCTGCCAGAGCAGACTTGTGAACAACTTGTTGAATGGCCTCTTCTGGAAGTGGTTTATAGTCTGTCTCTTCAAACAAGGATCGTGCAAGATCGTAGCCTAGTGGGACAGAGTTAGCGGGAACAATCTTGTACGGATTTACCCCATACATCAATTTTGAGTGCCCATGGCGCTTCAATTTTGCACAAACATACGTCCGCTTGATAGCATGAGCTTTAAAAAGTCCGCATCCATAGATTCTCTATGAATCGCGCAGAAAGTGCCGTTGTCGATTTCTTGAGGGACACTTGCAGCAGCGTCATGCCAGCCACGTAGCCAAAGCAAACGCTTCCTAGCCCACACTATATACTCATCGTCGCGGGTGGAGGCCTGTTTTTCGATAGTCCATAGCAGCTTGGTGAAGACAGCATTTTGATCTCGCGTGTCGCGGAGAAATGTGAGATCGCCGACTCGTCTCACTGACGCTGGATGGCCATGAAGCGTCAGATTATATGCACTCAAGATGAGAGCAAGCAGAAGTCCTGTAGATTCAGCGGTGGGGCTGGTAAGCAGGTTCTTTGGTGCAAGTATATTGTCTTTCGCAAGACTCGCGGTCCGATCTTGCCATAATGTTGATATGTTGTGCAGAGAAAAGTCTGGTAACGTCTCCAATGCTTTCTCCAGGGACTCGTACTTCTCATCATAAGCGAGTCTGACCCTTAATTTTGCTACGATGTTGTACAGTCTGGACAAGCACTCAAGACTAGTGTTCTGTATGCTGTAGACGCAGGCGAGCGTCGTCGCCGCGTAAGTCTCGCGGCAATGGTCTTGAAAGCGTTTCGCAAGCTCCATGGTCAGTCCGTGGCCAATACACACATCATCTATGCCTCCCCATTTCTCAAGAACTTGAACCGCAATAGGCCACGACGATGCAGCTTGCGAAACAAGCCACGTTCTGAATTCTTGCCAGCCTTCGCATACAATGTCCTTTCCGCCATCAGACTCTGCTTCTTTCCATCGATCCGGGTTATACAGCCACGGTCCAAAGCTTTCTCTCAGGTCATGATCAATATCCAGTTGCACTGTACTCGGCAAATCAGGCTGCCGTGACAAGAGGAAGATGCTCGCCTCGGCATCAGACAACGCCTCAAACTGTAGCAATGAATTTCGACTGTCGACCGCTTGTTCTTTCTTGACATACGGAACAACGATGGACGAGATCCACGTACATAGATAAGAGCTTCGATGGACGAATGGTAAAAGCAAATCCAAGAATTGTGAAGGTGTTCCCGTTTCCGCATCGATTGAGCGAGCGCGCAGCACCAGAAAACTACCGAGTATATCCCTCTGGAACGACTCGTGAATCAATGGGCCATTCAGTGATCGCAGATGCAGTCTCTTGACCTTTTTGGCGGCCTCAGCTTCCGTCAATGCGTCGACAGGTGACGAATCCGGAGCATGAGCCTTGGTGTCCTGGAAGTCTCTCTCCGAGATCTGCTGCAAAAGCCCAACATACAACTCAGGTCGTATAGTTTCTGGCAAGTATGTCAGGAGAATCCGAAGCAAAAGCTCTTCATGGAGGGTGGACGCGTGGAGTTGACACAGGCTTGTAAGGCTGTCGATGTTGGCATGTGTAGCGAAGTGCACTGCGAGCAGCAACACTTTCGCCGGGGATAGGGCGCTGGGTATAACGGCGCTGGGCATCATGGGTGACTCTCCCTAGATTATTACGAAGAAGCGATCTTTGGTTCCTAGAACCCTCGGGCACGAACTGAATGAATATGAAACTTCCATGTACAATCCGAATCGGGGCCCCTCCTTGGCATAATGTATGTATCGTCCTACGCGGCAACCCTTTGGGATCTTTTAGCTGGCATTTGTCAACAGGAAACGCCCCGTTGCATTGCGCTTTCTCCTATGCGCTTATCGAGGTTATCGGTTAAATAGGCTAGTGCGCTAATCTAGGAATACCTTTTCATACGCTCCAGTGCTGTGGTGCCAGAAGTACTTGCGTTAGCTCACAACTTCTAATCACATGGTGGATCACATGAGTAGCTGAGCGCATCAATTCCTCACATTGTTCCTCGCTACAAGCCAAACACCACAACTGCTACGTCACCAAATCGACTTTCCGTAACGCGCAAGGCCGACTCACCATGGCATCCGGATATGGCTTTCACGGAGGTAAAACGATTTGTGTCATTGCATTCCTCAGATGATGTAGTCAGCTGACCGCAATTGCACAAAGGCGTCGGGCGCTGCTTTCCGTTCTGGCAGGAAGTCTTGGCCTGTTACGTCGTGAATGCCTCGCCTGACGATCCATCTGGAGCTAAAAAGTGTGCTCCAGCGGCGGAAGATTACTACGAATGCCTTCACCATAGGAAGGAGGTAGGTTACGCATGCTCGTTGCCATTGTGCTCAAACCCCGCGGTCGCTCACGAGAAGATATAGTTTGCAAGAGCAGTGGCGATACGAGCTGCTTTGTCCCGGGCCAAAGGCGCTACACCGCGAGACGATGCACCAAGTGCCAAACAAGTACGGAATCTGGGCTTGCTGGGCAAAGAGGAGGATACGCAAAAGGTCCTCGGCAAGAGATAGGGGCCCTGTGCTACCGATTTAGGGACTGTGTGAGCCGTCCCCGAAGAGAAAGTGCACGTTTGATCACGACTTGGTACAAACATTGGGCGTCCATATACATGTAATAGAGCATTGACTGCTCTCTGGAATTGTCTCGATTTCTTCGATCAGCGCAAGCACAAAGTCAGCTCACCGAGTTGGCTCTTGTGGCAGAGCTCCTGCTAGCTTCTTGATATCTTCCTTTGCGTTAGACTCTCTGTTGTGTTCCAAAGAAACGGCTAGTATCATAGCCTCTGTAACTTATGCTCTGTTTCTCACCAACATACGCGCACGAGGCGTTGATCGCTCATCGAACAGTTCAATGCCAATGTCGCGTGCTAGATACAAAGCAGCAGAATGTTACTGGAGTTTCAGGATTGCATAGTCAACACTCGGTTGGTGACGAGGGATAAGGTAGATGATGGTGATGAAAATCAAAGTTCGGATTCTGTATATTTGTTGGCCAAAATAGCAGCAGTCTTTCGTAGTGTCTAAACGGAAATGATGCGTTTGTACGAGTTAAACAGTGTATATTACAGCAGCAAGTTTTGATTGAGGAAGCAGAGTCGAGGACATACCCAAGCTATCTACCTGGCCTCTTGATGGTTCTATGCGGCAATTTGGGGCTTCTGACACTGTGATGACGATACCCGGCAGCGATGCGGCTACACCAGTATGCTTGCTACACGTTTCGGATCATCTAGAAGCCAACTAGGAAGGCTACGTTCATCCGGCCTCTTCAAGCCAGAAACAGAGGACGACACCAGATCGAGTTATAGTATGCCCAGCCTCATTTGACATGTATGCAGTGGCAAGTATATACTAAGAGCAAGTATTAAGTAGTACTTGCTTCACCTTGCACCATCACGCACATTCGAACTTACAATGCAAAGTGCCCTTGAAACTGGTGTGGGCTTTCAAAATTACTACTCGCAATCAAGCAAGACGGTCAAGATGAAACGTGAGGTAGTCAGCCCGGTGGTTCTCTCTCCCAACTCACAAAGCACCTCTGCATACATTCCACCATGCAGAAACATGCGTCAGGTGAAAAGTATTGGAACATTTGCGCTAATTAGGCAGCAAGTCAACCCTTGCGTCGGAGCATTGCAACGCGGACGACGTACATGCTAAGTAAAAGGAACGGGCACTCACTGTACGGAGTAAGGATGAAGGCTTTTTACCGCAAGTGGCGGACATTGTGAGATTGACTCAGTTTGTCATGACTTTGACGCATCACACATGCATCACCCACATGCGTATGTGTGGTGTACGCAAACGAATTAAGAATTCTTGGCCATCGTCTGGCTTTTTTTAAGCCTTTTCGCCTCACGCATAGCCTAGTTTTGCTTTGAACCTTTGTATATTGGTTTGAGGCCAGAACGTGAGAATGCTATCGGCCCTACGAATAAAAGCTTCACCAGCCGGGTCAGAAGCGATTATTTCTCGCGGTCTTACAAACCTACGAGCATTTCGCATCGTCAAGGGATAGCCGTGGGCCTCCTCCAGATTCTCGGGATCGTTTACACAGGACCGGAACCTAGATATTTTTTCAACGCTCTCGACTCAGACAAGAAAGTTTAAAAGAAACTGAGATTGTAGGTACCTAGTTAGAGGCAAAACAGGTACCTATCACCATTTGCATTTGCAATGGGAGTGCAGCGCGGTCCACTCGGCGGGTTGGACGGCAGCGAAGAATCCAAGACAGGGGAAGCACCTACAGTACGTCCCTACATTCATACATACCTACCTATGTATGCTCATTGCTCCTACATACTCCGTACAGTAGGTAGGTTTCCGTGCGTACGGAGTAAGACGTCGTGGAGACCTTTCGTCGCCGATGCCATGTTTTTCGCCAGCCATGGATAAATGGCGGATGAAATCCAACAACCAACGGAGCCGCAAGGCAACGCATGAGGAATTCAGTGACGCGATACATAGTCCAATTATTGTCGCTTGGGTATATACATATCCAAGATGGCACCTATCATCAATGTAGGTAGCACCACTGCCGCAGAATTCTGTCATTACGAGGCACGGTTGGCAGTTGCCACTGCGTAGCACAACACTAGTCTACATCACCAATGTGAATGAACCGTGCCACAGGTACAGAGTACGTGTGTCACGATTTGACCGAATGACCGAACCAGGACTACATATGAGACAGGGTCCCATAGTACAGAGTACAAGCCGTGCAATGATACCCTGTCTGTCGCTGTCGAGAATACCGATAGATTGGGTCGGCATCTCGGACTGGGGTTTTCGCATCTGGGCAAATCAGCTTGAGCAGAACATTGGTCGGGAACAGTTCAGCGGGGGAGTGTCTGTAGTCACTCCATAGATGTGCGACAAGGATCATGGATGTGCCAATGTGGCATAACGGCGGCTAGCAAAGCGCAAATGCAGGCAGAGTGGACCGTCAACTCGAGGTTCGAAAACAGCAGACCCCTCGATGACTGTTTCATGCATGAATCGGGGAGATCGCAAGGGGCGTTTGCGTGTGTGTAGGTATACCTAGGTATGCTTGTCTGTACATATGTAGTCCGTACAAAGTATACCTCGCGCTGAGGGTTTCAAGATTGCCGGATGCTGGTTGCCAGAGCCCAACTGTGGCTCTGCTTGGGCAGGGTACGTACTGATCATACTCCGTACAATCATACTCCGTACATATATGGACGGAGTATCTACAGAACGAAAAGCGGAAGGGGCTGAGAAAGCAGAACCGAATGGCTCACGACTCACGAGAAGTGGTAAGTCGACTTCTGCCATGTGTAACCCAACCGATACCATAACCGACAACTCACAACCCACACAACCCCCAGACGGCCGCCCACATCCCGCAAAGCGGCAACGGTGCGCAACGTTGTGTAACGGCGCAACGGCGCAACGGCCGAAAATGGAGACAGCTGCATGCCCTGTCGTGGCCGAAAATCGTCGGCGCCAGGAACGGTGCCCGCCGAAGCTGTCATACCGTGGCTCAAAGCGACAACGATCGGAAAGGAGGGGGAGCGGTTTGGGGACCTGGGAAACTGGGAAACTGGGAAACTGGGAAACTGGGAACCTGGGAACCTGGGAACCTGGGGTGGCCATCCCTGCACCCTGATACATAGGGGGCAGCCAGTTGCAATAACGGCCACAGGTACTCTGTACGGAGTACCTAACTCTTCAGCTCTTCGGTTTGAACTTTGGAACTTTGCCAGTGTCAAAGCTCGCTGTCTTGACTCTTTGTCTTTGCTTTTCCTGACCTTTCTTTTCCTCTGCTCCGTTTTCACACGACAAGACCCGTGGCAGCCGTGGCCCTTCGCGTCTTCACGCACCGAACCCGAATATATCGGCTGATTCGATGGACATGGGAGGGCATCGTCTGTGGTGAATGAAGGAGCTGCCTTCTTCCATCGCGGCCCCCACGCCGGGACACACAATGTTTGCTGCTTGAGTTTCTCCCCTGTTTGGTGGACCTTGAACCAACCCGGTCGTTGTCGGGCATAGATATGTACTGGTATCGTACAAACGAAATACAGAGTATTGCATAGTACGGAGTAATCCCTCAGATTATACCTACGTATGTAGAAAACGGCGTAATAGGAATACGGCGATCCTAGACATCCCGCGGGGGTATTGCATCGGTATGAAGACGGATGTTTGCCACGTCCTTCCAGCAGTTCACCAGACGCTCGGCTCGCCATGAAACTCTGATCTCCCTTCGCGGCGGAAACACCCATGGAAACGATTGCCGGCCCCGCACGGCCCAGAACCGACGGCCTTATCCGTCGTCCATGTGCTTGGAGCCTTCCATACGGAGTATGTAGTATATACATACATAGGTATGTATGTGTGTGCATATGTACATATGTACATTGTACATAGGTATGTATGCATGTATGTATGTGATATCTCCGGAGTATGTACATATCAACTCGCTCAATGCCCTCCCGACATCTCGGTTTACATGACGTTGCACACTCGCCCATCAGTAGGCGGTTTAACTCCCCGCGTCATGGAATCCCGGATCGGAACTTGGAATGGGCAATCATTTGCACCACCATGCGCAACGATGTCTTTGGTAGGCCACAACGAGAAGCAAGCTCGACACTGACCGGATTCATCGGACTTCGAATTCCCTTGCTTCTTCCTCATATGTAGGTACATACATACATATAATCGAAGGCTTGGTCGTCAGCAATGATTCAATGAATGGATGAATTGGATGCAACTGTGCATCTGTGGATCCCGGAAACACACCCCCTCCCTGCTCGCTTCCCTGCTCGCTTCTGTCGATCCAGCCCCCCCGGCTTCTGCTCAGCTCAAATCGAGCAATTCCAAATAATTTTGATGCAACTTGCCAACTGTGTGTCACGCGCGCGCGAGCTTGATGCCTCGGAGAAAGAATATATCAATGGGTTCAGGGTCGCACCAACTGAAAGACATGTCCC
Organism: Claviceps monticola; assembly: GCA_018360055.1. NCBI lineage: Eukaryota > Fungi > Ascomycota > Sordariomycetes > Hypocreales > Clavicipitaceae > Claviceps > Claviceps monticola. The sequence goes on from SRPP01000004.1 coordinate 41,736, forward strand.
CCAAGTATATCTTCAGACTTCAGATGCCTAAAAGGAGGATACCCCTATTCATCACTTGGAGCAATCTAACGTGCTTTGAGCAATAGCTTGCCAACCCTACCATTATTAGCCCTGCCTCCCCGCTTGGACGGGTTACGGTTAGCTATTCACATCGCTAACTTCTAAGTGGCCATGTACATCTTCAAGGGCTGGACATGGCCAAAGTGCCGCAGGGACAGACCCATCGCGCAGGCTGTAGCAATGCCTCCGTACGCTCCGTAGCTGTGCTGGTCGCTTGGTGAACACGGGGTCGTAACAGCGGGGATTCGGGGAGGGGAGGTGGTGTCTGGGAATCGGATTACATATCGGGATACCCTCTCCACAACGGCTCTTGCACTCTTTTCTCTAGATACTATCACTCGTTACAAACGAATTATGTGAGTTTGGACAGCTTGACAGGTAAGTAAGACTGTGTCTGGAGATAAAAGGAAGATAAGGGGCGGAATCCAGTATACTCAGGCGCGACAGGAGCACTGTGGACAGTGGCACATCTCAGTATTGAATAACCTCGTATGGTACCGTCCTCTTGCCGTTCGTGGCGCAGTTACCGATAACAGCTTGACAGAAATCCTCCTTGCGTGAATTGTTCTTGATCAGCGCACAGTGCGCAGATTGAAAGTTGCTCCTCAGAATTGGAAAGTCGATTTGCCTCTCATGATTCATCGAGTTGTCATGTTGTAATGCCATCTGTCATAGGATGCTTACGTATCCGCCGTTGTGCTACGCATCACTTGCATTCGTGCCTTCGGAAGGCTGAAACGGGAGAGCCAAGACCCAGAAGTCTTAAGCGAACTATCGAATGTTGAGTGAGGAGGCCTTTTCGCGGAGATGCGTGCAGTTGCACGTCCGATTTTGGAAACAAGTCAGATTGTGTCAACAAGTTATTAAGACCTATCTTATCTAAGAGTTGGAACTGTCTCCAATCTGACAAACAGGCAAGGGGCATAAACAAGAAAAGCAGAAAAAGAAAGAAAACCCCCGTCAACGACTTAACAGCATCTCGAGTTCCCCATTTCCAAATGGTCCCAGGAGGCATGCATCCATTTCATCGCGAGACAACTCTCGACGACGTTGATCAGTAGGTATAGCCATTAAGATTAAAAAGGTTGTTCGTAAAGCATTCCAATTTCCATCATAACAGGGGTATAGGTTGAGGTAGTTTTGGCTGTTCAGTCGCGAGCCAGCTCTCAATCATGACTCATGAGCATCGTCTAGAGGGCATTGAAATCCGTCGAGACCCGAAACCAAAAACTAAAGGAATCTGGGAAACGCAAACTCGATAACAGAACTTTTTAGGTCGACCGCCATGATACCATTACCAGGTTCAATGACAAGAAGACGAAATAAACAGACGGACGGACGGACGGACGGACGGACAAACTTGAAACTAGCAGAGCAGTCCAATAGAAGACCACGAAAAGGAAACTAAAAAGGAAAAGAAGAGGCAGAGCAGAGTAGAGAAGAAGAGACGATTCAGACGAAGAGAAGAAGGGACGAAGAGGAGAAGAGAAGATGAAGAAGAGAGACAAGGAGAAGAAGAGGAGATTAGAAAAAGACGGGAAAAAAAAGAAAAAAGAAGCCAAGCAGCTGCCAGCAACTCGGAGCTATCGCTCCCCGCCGCCGGGAAAAGGCCATTCAAGTTGTGCATTAGGTCAACAGTTCGCTCAGTTCCATCTTGCGGCACTTCTTCTGCTTCACCTCCGGTGATTGCGTGCCCCAATTCACTGATCGAGGCGTCTGCAATTGACTTGCATCAGCGTGCGCAAGCGGCGAGTTTGGCGCTGTGAGAAGTTGCGCAGAGCCATGAATTGGAGGTGGCTGAACCTGATGGTAGGGCCTGAAACGACCCAAGTCGGGAAATGAGTCAGCTCCAGGGAGCCATTGATTCTGCCAACGTTTTTCGGCCTCATCACGGAGAGGAGGAAGATTAACAGGCTCTCGAGGGTAACGGATGCCCAAGAAGCGTGGCCGCTGAGCGGCGGGGGACGTTGTGTAGTTGGCATCATCGTACTCGTCGTGGTCAGACGCACACGGCGACAAGAGACGCGACGAGTGCCAATCCATTGGCAAATGAGCGCGGCCGGAGCGGCGCGGCAGAGAAGGACATCCTACTGAAGGCAAGGGGCGTGCAAAGTTTGTCATTGGCGATGAGGCGTTTTGACGCTGCAAGTCGAGCGCACTTTCTCTTCGCTTGTTTCGATTCTTTATGCCATTGTACCAGTTTTTTATAGCGTTGTCACTCCGTCCTTTCAGGTGGCGGGCTATCTGAGCCCATTGCGAACCCGATTGGGCGACCCAGTCGATAATTATTTCCCCTTCCTCCCTGGTAATCGGGTCGTGGTTGAGACTAGGATTGAGGCTCTGGTGATAGCGCTCACGACACTGTTTTGCTGATCGAGTTCCAAGGAAATCGGAGATCTCAACCCAGTTGCGAGCGCCTGCCTTTCGAACCCTGCCCATAAGTAGATAGTCCTCGTAGGACGACCAAGGACCTCTTCTGTGCGTGACTACCACGCGGGGTTGAGTCTTGTGGTAAAGTTAGAGTGATTCAATGATATGCCAATAGGCGGTTAGGATGTCATACCTGTGGCTGCGAGGACGTAATCGACGGATCCATTGTGTGCCGTTGGCGAGTGAGCTTAGTAGCTGCAAAGTAGTGTGTTATCACGAGCCCAGTTGAGCTTCTTTGTCCAGATGTTGAAAGATAGATTGATAAATGCCAGTTGTGCGAATAAAGCAAGCGAAGTAAAACAAGTAAGGGAAGCAAGGGAAGTAAGGGAAGTAAGGGAAGTGATGATCAGTAGAGAAAGAAAAGAACCGGGTATAAAACGAATTAAATAGATTTTCGTAAGAGACATCTCGATGAGGCTCAGAGTATACCTAACGACTATGGCCCATGGTCCATGGGGTAGGTGTTGGTAAAAGACACTAGACGCGTTTGGGACAAATGTCGATGTGGAGGGCGTGTGTGTTTTCGGCAAGGGGAGGGGCGTGCGATGTGCGGGTGGCTGAGACAGGGACACTTTGTTAGCGCTACTGGGGCCTTACGGTTACGGTTCACGGAGTAGAAGTTACCTATGTACTCCGTATGTGCCTGCACACATGCATCTCCAACCGGGTTGGGCCGACACTGGAGGTCATGTCCCCCGGACCAGACAGAGCATTGGCCCCCATGTACATATGTATGTACATAGCAGCTGGCCGTTGACTACCTACCTAGGTAGGTACCTACGGAGTATGTACGTGTAATGATGCTACCTACCTAACATATTGTCTAGGAACCACCACATGGCAAGACGTTCTGCCGAACTTCATTATTCCTTGCCCTGAGCGCTCCGCCACGCCTTACATACCTATTCTTACACGCAGTCATGTTTCTCTTGCAGATCCCATCGAGTTGTTACCGCCATGTTACCCCTATTGAATGTGGACACAATCAGGGAGAGGTATGTACATACAACTATTCCGTAGACCGGTGGAAGGCCATTGGTACAGTGTACACGGGCACATGGGCGACATGCGTACTCGTGGAAGTTGTGGTACTACTGTACGGAGTACGTGTACCTATTTTACGCGGCGCCAGCACCCCGTGAGTCTTTTCCTGCCCTCAAGATAGGTAAAGTTTTTTACACAAAGCATCTGGGTCCTGATCACCTGGTCGAGACCTTAATGAGCACCTCATAACTGCCCAATCACCACCCCAATTTGAATAGCCAAACCGGCCCAAGACATCTTCTTTTCAGCGCTCCAGTTTCCATGAAAAGTACTATAATTCGCTATACGTTGTATGATCCAAACTTGAGCCTCACCTTTGCCTTATGTATCTTTGATCCCACATTCCTTCCAGCACGCGCTCAGCACCTCATGGATGATGGACGAGATGAAGGTACAAAGCGAGATGGGGTCAGCTACAACGTGATTGGCTGCGCTACAGACGCACCATACCTTATTAGGCAGCTTGGGGTGGTGATTAGGCAGTTGCTGAGGTGTTCATTAAGGTCTCCCATCACATGGGTGCCTGGGTGCCTGGGCGCCTGTCAAACTTCCGGCTACATACATACACTAGATCTGAATGAAGCCCCGAGCTGCGGCAGCCTACTGTGGCTTACGCTGGCTCGCTCGCCATCTTCACAATTTGACACGCTGAAGACACTGGTAGGTCTGCGGTAAGGATTTAATTGGAGTGATCCCTCGTAGTCAAACTCTCACGATCCTCCACCCAAGGTGAGCAACCAAGTTACAAGTCGTGCGTATGTTCTTACTCGTGTGCTGTCTGCCCACTTACGAAGAGATCAAAATTTACCCCTTTGCGTGTTGAATCGAAACACCATTGCAGTTGATCAGTTGATGTTGGAGTCCAAAAGGTTTACTCCAAACCCTACTCGGACAAGTAACTATGTATGTACACACAGAGTCCCGAATCCCTTGTGCGAAACAATAGGTCCCATAATTCCCGAGACTCCTTCACGGTCGTACCCCACGGTCCCCACCAAACAGGTACGGCCCACGGGATGTGGATCAGATATGTAACTCCAGGGACCAACACACATTTTGGACCTTCGTCCACCGGCTTGAAGCATCCACGGACCACAACGCATTCTGGCGATTCGATCATTGCACACATTTTTTTTGCCCGACAAATAACTCGGGCAGCTATTCACTCAATCGGTAGCTGGGATGTCAATCTCTGCTTTCTCGGCCTCGACCAAGCTACCTATCGTACATGTCTGACTCCTGACTCCTGACTCCTGACTCCTGAGGGCGGCAAGGGATGATTCATGGATCCCGTGGTCATCAGTCGAGGCGGCTTCAGCCGCCGCAGTAGAAGTGACGGCAGGGCTAACTACGGAGTAAAAGATCCTCCTCTGTTTGAAGCGGTAACAAACTTGGTGACAATTTCACATCTCTACGTCGTCCAGCTCGAAGCTGAAGGCCCATGCGACCACGCCAACCCGGTGCCATACTACATTTGGCTTCTGTTGAAGAACACATTTTGGAGAGAAAAATATACCCTCACTTTGTTGGACTTCTCATCAAGCCCTTCTACTCCATAGTTCACAACTTCACATGGTCTGGTGCCAGGTGGTGTGTCTGTAGCACACCCATGAACAACTTCTAAGATTTCATCAAGTCGGCAATATCGATGGATACGCTAAATGTCTAGCTACCTTCTAAGTTTGCTAGCAGTCGTAATTTGCACTGAAGGGCTCTGTCCAGTTGCGCAATGATTGGTTTACAAGCTGTCTTCTTTTGAGAAAGTGCAGAGTCTCCGAGTGCCCGCCTTCTCGTTGTCATCTCTCTGCCTCTCCATCTCCCCGAGTCGCCACTTCGTTGCACCCATAGCTTTCTAGTGTTGTTGAATCTTTTCTAGTTTCCAGTAAAAGTTAAAAAAAAAAGTCGATTCTCGATTCTCTTGTGATTCCCTACTCTCCAGCCAACGATTCCCAATTTCTCCAGACATGCGTCGCCCACAACCGTTATACAACCGTGTCCATGCGAGCTGGTGGATGGCGAGAGCCACCTAGCCAACAGACTACAGTTCTTCAGTTGGAGCGAACATGTTTTCATAACGAGCGGTTTAGCTCAACCGGGATCTAAACTTTGACTTCCTAACATTCCCAAAAACCGAGCGTGATCATTTTCCTCATGAAATACAGTGTGATCGGGTCTATGGCTCTTCTCTACTCTCCAGCCAATGGATCTCAGACATACATCGCCCAAAAGTCGTCCAAGCGAGCTGGTGAATGGCGCGAGCTCAGAGGCTACCTAGCCAACAGTTCTTCAATCGGACCGAACATGTGTCCATGGCGAGCGGTCTGGCCCTATCACTTCTAAAACTTTGACTTCCTGTCATGACCAATAGCTGCAAAATGACGGAATGCTAAGCTTCGTCGATGTCCTGAAAACACCGAATATGATCCATTCGATCATGAGATGTAGACCAGGAAAAGTGTGAGCGGGCCCTTGGCTCTTCTTTGATTGCATTTTCCAGCCCAAAAGTCCCAGGCCTACGTCGCGTCTTCGCTCGAACGTTGTCCAACCGTCGTCTAAGTGAGCTATTGGATGGCCGCCGAGAGGCCGCCTGACCAACAGTTGTCCATTCAGAGCGGGCATAATTCCATTCAGAGTGGTTTAGCCCAAACGGGCTCCAAACTTTGACTTCCTGACATTCCAGATAGCTGCAAAACGACGGAATGCTAGCTTCGCCGATAATGATATAGCGTAAACACCGGAGCACGATCCATTCAATCAAACAGAAATCTAACAGTCATAGTGTAATCGGGCCTATGGCTCTTCAGTTCTCTACTCTCTTCATCCAATGAATCCCGGGCTGCGGGCATACGTCGCCCACAACCGTTGTGAAACCGTCTTCCATGCGAGCTGGTGAACGGCGAGAGCCACCTGGCCAACAAGTCTTCAGTTGAAGAAAACATGTGTTCATGACGAGCGGTTTGGCCCAATCGTTTCAAAGATTTGACTTCCCAACATTCTCAATAGCTGCAAAAATGAAGGAATTCCAATTTTCGCCGATGTCCTTTGAACACCGAGCATGATCCATTCGATCATGAGTGTAGACCAGGGGATGTGTGATCGGGCCCTTGGCTCTTCTCTATAGTACTCTCCAGCCAATGATCTCAGGCATATGTCGCCCAAAAGTCGTCCAATGGAGCTGGTACCGGTGAATGGCGGGAGCTCACTGCTCAGAGGCCACCTAGCCAACAGTTCTTCAGTCGGAGCGAACATGCGTTCATGACGAGCGGTTTGGCCCAATCATTTCTAAACTTTGACTTCCTATCATTACCAATAGCTGCAAAATGACGAAATGCTAAGCTTTCGTCGATGACTTGAAAACACGGAATATGATCCATTCAATCATGAGATGTAGACCAGGAAAAGTGTGAGCGGGCCCTTGGCTCTTCTTTGATTTCATTTTCCAGCCCAAAAGTCCCAGGCCTACGTCGCATCGTCGCTCAAACATTGTCCAACCGTCCGGCGCCGTCCAAGCAAGCTGGCGGATGGCCGCCGAGAAGCCACGGTCCACCTGGCCAACAGTTCTTCATTCAGAGCGAGCATATTTCCATGACGAGCGGTTTAGCCCAAACGTGATTCAAACTTTGACTTCCTGAAATTACCAATAGCTGAAAAACAACGGAATGCTAGCTTTGCCGATAATGATATAGCGTAAACATCTAGCACGATGATGATCTATCCGATCATGAGATATCGACCAGGCACAGTGTAATCGGGCCTATGGCTCTTCTCTACTCTCCATCCAATAATACCCGGGCATACGTCGCCAAAATGCTGTCCAACTGTCGTCCAAGAGAGCTGGTGGATGGTGAGATCACCTGGCCAAAAGTCGTTCATTCAGACCGAGCGGCGAGTATGTTTCCGAGACGAAAGTTTTGGCCCAGACGGGATCTGAATTTGGACTTCCCAAGAATCCCAGTAGCTGCAGAGCGACAGATTGCTAAGTTTCGCCGACACTCCGCAAATACCGAACCTGATCAAGTTCATCATAGAATATTATTATAGACCAAGCACGGTGTGATCAACCTTGGCTCAGAGGTATATATCTCCGCCAATACCGCAGATCCAACTATCCCACGCTTTCTCGTAGGCTGTCTCGAGATCCTCCACCCATCTCCGGGTGTTGAAGAGGCTGCAGTGTCTCTTGCTATTCCACAATAGTTTCCGCATGTCCGCTAATCGCCCCTTGCCCTGGCCGTGGCCGGCCACACTGAGTGCGTATGTGAGACCATTGGCTAGAGTAACCGCTCGTTGCTCATACTCCTCTTCGGTTTCCGCTATGAGCTCCGCAGCCACTTGCTGACCCTCTATAGAATGAGGCAGAGCGCCCTGCAAAATGGACGCTGCCATACGAGAGCACATCTTGTAGGGGTATCGTGGAAAGGTGAGTAACGGCGTGCTGGACCACAAGACGTCCGCCGCAGTGGTATGTGCGTTGCACTCAAGAGTGTCTAGAAATAAATCACACACACAAGCTCGAGCAATGTGTTGGCCTTTAGGGGCAACATCAGTGAAAATGATCCGAGATGCCACTTCAGATCCAGCCCATTTTCTTGCAGTCGCTCTCAAGTTGCTCTCACCGAGCTCAGGGAATCTGAGCAACCACAGAACAGCACGTGGAACTCGAGAAAGTATGCGTAGCCAAGATCGAAATGTCGTGGGATCAATCTGGTCCAGTGAATATCAACACGTCGGTCCCGGATAGAATACTTCAAGCAATGACTGAGAAGAACGTACCTTGTAAAGCTGATTAAAATTGCCCAGAATAACAATATCGTCTTCCATGCCAGGAAACAGACGCTTGCGCATTTCCCATCTTTGTCTCTCTACTTTTGTCCAGCTGGTGTTTATCTCACCAGAGGCACAAGACTGTGCATGATCGCAGCAAAAAGATGTCTCCCGGCAGAAAATAATGTTTTCTGAGTACATCCAGTCACCATCATACCCTTCATTGTCGTCACAGAAAACGTCCTCCACGGCGACATTGCTCCTCCAAGGCCGAAGAGTTGATAGTGGAACAGTCGTCCTGTCTGCTAGAAGGTAGTCACACCACTCCGCGCCTAAAGTGCCAGCGAAACCCATGAATGACATTTGAACAGGAGCTGGCCTAGCGGCAAATATTTCGTTTCGTGCGCCGCGGGTATAGCCATTCAGATTTACCAGAATATGAATGTTGTCTCGATTTATCTGATCAATTAATCTTTCCGGTGTCCAATTGCTGACATTTCGAAATACAGGGGCCTCTGTTTCGATTTGTTGACGATGAACAGATCCATCACTAGCCGTGGTAGCATAACAAATTGCCTGGACACGGTGAGGGTCGTGGAAGCCAAACACTGATTGCATCCTTACCATGGTCAGCTACGTCAGTATTCGGACAAAGTAGTCCGGAAAAGCAAGCGACTTACAAGTGTGCCAGTGGGTGATTGTTAAAATCTGAAGACAAGTACCCTACGTTCAATTGTGGATTGGGGGGGCGCGGAGGCGGACAGACCGTGGCGGTTGTCCAGGGCGACTGAAGCGTTGAGATAGAGATCCGAAGAGCATTTCGTTGAGCGATCTTCCGAATTTCACATGCAGAGAGAGGACATGTGAAGGTGTGAAAGGGCAGTACAGTCGGGGCAGATGGTACAGAGAGACTTTTGGGTAGTTTGGGTCTCGCATATCGCGCATCGCCTTTTCCTGTACTCTGATGCAAATCTACATACCAATTTCTCTGTATGATCCTCGTGGCACGCTCCATCAAGCGTACTAGTCGAGAACCCTCCCAGGGCTGTCCAGCCCAGCGACGAAGAGCGACGTCGAGCTTGAAAGAAGGACTTTTGCACAAGCATTGTAACTGTCTTGTCAAGCTATGTATGGCAGGTTCTTGTAACATGCCTAGACCCCAATAAGACGCATCTTTGAGTTGCTGCACAGCAATGTCAACAACCCGCTTCGTAAGACCGCTACTGCAGCCACTGATGCGGACATCTGTCAGTCCTCCATCATTGCCAACATGCCATCTGTCGTACTGGCCTGATTTGAGTCGAGCTCCGCCGCGACCATGCCAGTTACATACCGAGCTCAAGGCAATATAAAGCCCACAGACTGCCTCTGCAAACCTTGGGTTTACGTCAACAGCCCGCTGATAATAGATGATAGCCTCGTTGATCCGGCCCTTGTCTTTCACAGCATTTGCGAGATTTGTTAGGGCAATGTCGAATAAACCATCACATAACACTGCACGTTCGTACATCTGAATTGCCAGATCCAATTGCCCAACATCTTTTAGTAAACTGCCAAGGTTTGTATGGAGATGAACATGGTTCGGATCCAGTTGGAGACCATAATTATAATACGCAAGCGCCAGTGCAAGACTACTTCCTGGGGTGATGCCAGGTATACTGGGCTGTGGCAAAAACTTTGAGGAGCCAATCGTTGGTGTAGTGGCAATACTTTGCGAGCTCCCAGCTAAAAGAATGCCGACATTGTTTGCTGTGGATGGATTTTCTTGGAGAGAAAGAGAGAGGTAATACAAGGTGAGAGTATCACTTACCTGCGAAGCTCCATGAAATAAACATGAATCCGCAGTTCCATTTGACAAGGCGTCCTGTGATATCTTAGCCAGTGAAAGCAGTGCGTTGCTAGTGAGATGTACTGCGGCCCGCTTAGAACGACTGTTTCGAAGGTACACGAGTCCCGGCAGCTCACCATGGTCGCCAAAGAAGAGTCGCGCGGTGTGACGAGCCCTCTCAGGGGTAAGTAAGAGAGGCGGTAGAAAGCGCGCCTCTTTAGCCCCGTGTACCGTATTCTGGCACTCGGATTGGGGTGACAATGCATGTTGAACGCGATATATGAGTTCCTGGATGCTACCAACTCGTCTGCCGACACTGATCAAGACAGCTTCCTGAAACGCTTCAAAGGCTCGTTCAATCTCGTTCTGACCATAGAGCATGGTGCCTTTCGCGTGCACAAGGGCTAGTATCCTTCCGTTGTCGACCCCAGAAAGTAAATAGCCACTTGAGCCAAATCCTGGAGTATCTTCTTTATCATGTGTTCCTTGCGCACCTGATTCAATTCTCAGGTCTGTGGAAACCGCCGAACATTTCCAATTGCGTGAGTCGGGAGCCATTTCAATACTATCTTTTGATGTCGTGAAACCTTTCGTGACGTGGTTTATTGAGCTCTGGATATGTGATACAAGTCCAACAGCGTCTTCATCGCGATTCTTGTAAAGATGATCTACAAGATGCTCTGTGGCGTCGAGGTGAGTCGGTCGCAGCTTCACGGCATGGAGCCAATTGGACTCTGCTTCGTCTCGGCGTCCAAGACAATAGAGGGCTGCGCCCATGTGGGTGATGGCTTCAACGTGACTGGGAAGTCGCAGTTGTTAGGTCAGACAGCGCAGCGAAGAGTCCGGATTTAATCGACTTGCCTTGGATTTATGGCCACTATCCGCGAGAAATATTTGAGTGCATCATCGTACCTCTCCAGCGCGTACTGAAGACAGCCTCCAATTAGCATGCCATCGATCCAGTTCCACTCACTTTGCTCACAAAGGTTGTTCAGAACTCTAAATGATGCCAAGGCGTTGACAATGGGGGGAGGTTCATCAGGCACATTGTAAGTCGACGCAGACATTGGCATAGTTGAGGCAGAGTCTGTTCGCAACGGCTCCTGCGCGAAATCAATATCACGTCCAGTAGTTGTCTGGCCATGACACGTCTCATTATAGGTCAGACAGCTGCTGTCAAGAGTGCAAAGTTTGGTGCGTGGCGTTGAGATCACTGCCAATTCGTTGGGAGAAAGCAAATATGAGCCTGCAGGATTTTTGCCTGCGATCTTTCCCGTGCCCCAGAACCTGGGAGGTGTAGGATACGCCGACAACTTTTGTATTTTGAACGTGTCTGAACTAGACCTTATCGGGTGCGTCTCCGAGTTAGTCTCCAGGTATGAAAGCAAGTCAATACAGCTGTAGTAGGAGCACTGCAAGGCATTCTCGCGGAAATTGGATTGACAGTTGAAATTAGTACTTTGAGCAGACAGTAGCGCACTCGAGCCGGAAGAAGAATGTAAGGGCCATTGTGAGTCGTTGTGGATCTGATTTCCATTCGTCAGCAGATCATGACTTCCGAAGCGAACTGGATGATGAAGAAGTGAGTGATCCGTAGGCGATCGATGTGCAACCTGTAATCCACCGACGTAATCAGACCCAGAATAACGAGTATGGTCATGGCTGCGATTATCCTGCATTGTGGTTCCTGTATGCCACCTCGTTTGATCTAGAATAAAAGTGTCATTGTTAGGCGCTGGAGGTGGGCAAAATTTCATTGACTCGAAAAGGAGACTTGTTTCTATCCGAATATCTGACAGAAGAAGGATGCCTCATGCTGCTCATGGGGTAGGAAGTCGATCGCGGTTCATGGCTGAAAGTCGACGAGTATGGCAGAGAGCTGGCTAGAGGTTGTATAGCTTGATCGAAAGATATTGATGACGTGGACTGAATCCAGTGCTGTGGTGGGATCTGGTAAGAGTGAGAAAGTGATTTGAGGTTGGACTGTGTTCGAATAATCACATGTTTCATCGACGGCCAGGGGGGCGTCAGGATGTCAACCGTCCCACTCGGCGTCTTCCTGCGCAGCGGCATGTGGTGTGCTACTGGCTGCGCAGCATGCCAACTTGCGTGAGATATTCGTATCGGAAAAGATCGTCTGAACAGCGAGGTGTTATTCCTTCCGTGACGTTTGTCTGTCTCAATTTCTTCCTGGCGGCCGGCGACAACTGATACCGAGTCGTGGCCCTGCCTCCCCGGCCTTACAGCGTGACTCATCTGCAGTACAGGTAACATGTTCAAGCTGTTCGCGTTCCAGACATAATGGGTAGAAAAGACGATGAGCCCTTGGGCCCTGTATCAATGACTGGTCATGGCTTGCGAATCGACGCCTGACCGAAACAAGAAAACAATCATCACCCTCTCCCTCTCTATGACGCCAGACAGCGATACGCGTGCACTCCAGCCCGTACTGCTCGCCTATATATTTCGTGAGTTCAGGGAGCTATTTCGATTGGGTATCAAGCCTTTCGCGATGCCGAAAAGTGCAGATCAGATGGGAGGGACGTGGGGAAGTTGTTTTTCGTGATTGATGCCGCTCGCTGCAGGGGCCGCTGACACTGTGGCAACTCTGACCAGATGACGCAACTAAATTGGATAATTCTCATCATTCAGTGCTTTGTCTATGTATTATTTGCTGATCAAAGAAATTATCCATACGTCGACGTACCGGGAGGTTGCAGGTCGGATTTTCGACCCAACGAGCAGTCACTTCTTGAAAATTGCCCTTGATACCTCCGTAAGGCGTCTCACCCATCATGACCCTTTGGTTGTTTCCATTCTGTTGTTAAACCAGCGATGCAAGTACATGAAATCCCATTGGCTTTCTTGACTTGATTTGCTGACCTTAACAGTACCTCATACCTACACAACAACACTAATGTTAATTTGATTTGATACAGTATAAGCCCTAGCCAAGCCTACGAAAGTTGTATAGGTACATAATAAGTCTCCATCAGTGCGTCTTCGTTTGTACGAATTTGTCGTATGTACTCCGTACGGAGTAATAAGCAGCCATTGGGCAGCTACCGGGAGCAGCGACTCAGCCTCCAGCATACATAATTATACGCCGCCCTTGAGGCTTGTTGTCCCTTTTTACGTCCATTGGGTAGGTACTGTACCTAATGTACCTATCTGGTAGATACCTGGTACCTACCTAGGTAGTGTGTGGGGAGAGACGGTACGTGCACAGCCCTTCCACAGAATAACCGCAAACCGCCAACATTGGTGTCCAGACTTGGGCCTTGGCATTACGTACGGAGTACAGGTACATAGGCTGTACATACCTACCGATCTAACCTACCTAGGGAGGTACATAACTATTGTCGGCTCGTCACGAGTACCTGGTTGAGGATGGCCGCTCCAGCTCAACTCAACCCTCAAGGACCAAGGCGGTCTCCTCCGAGAGGCTTTCGGACCGGCTTTCGGACCACATTGGTTCTCTCCGGTCCAAAATCGCTCTCTCCAGACGTTAGTAGAAGGAAAGTGAAATCCTGTTCCTGGCAGGTTACCCCCTCCGCATATGATCGTGTTCGATCGGAACAAACAACTCCTGCCCGACAAGGTTGCAGCGACTGCACCTCCGTCGCGACCAGACTTCTGGTGGTAACATAAGCGACCTGACTGAGCTGGACACATGTGATAGGTAGTGTGTCCAAATCTATATAGCAAGGTCGTAGCGACTATAGTAAATACTCTACTCGGAAGAGATCCCCTCGGGTCTTGCGATCCACATGCGGTTGCCTACACGTAAATATCTGCCATGAACTCGATAAAGCCCAATTTGAGATGCTGGTCTTTACATATCAGTTCGGCGTAGAAGGTGCAAATGTTATGCACCACCGCTAGCTAAACGCAACATCGCAACTATTTCGCATGAGCATAGACTTGTTTGTTCTCATAATATCATGATTTGCCATGAACGTGCCGTCAACAAAGGTAATTGTGTTTGCTGCGTTCTCGCAGCTACTTGGAGAGTAGTTTTCGTATTTCAATAGCCAGGGAGCATGTATTGATCATTCGGATTATGCCTTACGGGGAGGTTGGAGCACGCTGCTCATTAGCGGTGATTGTATACTTCACACAATTGATTGTGCGTGACTAGAAGTATACAACCCTCAAGCGGTGAATACCTAGTCCAGCACACTTCTTCGATATGCACGGTGCTCCTGGGGAGCGAATACCCGTTGAGCATGTTGCTTCCATGTGGTGCTTTATCTCGTAGACAACATGACAAGTCACGGCAGAATATTGGCTCAGTAACTAAGATTCTCGCCATCACGCACCCGCGAGCACACTATTCCCGTGCGGCGACTGGGCTATCAGACAAAGAAAACAAAACCGTTGCCACAACGCCTCCAACGCGCGAGGAGTTACATGCATGCTCCTGAGTGTTAGCAGCAACCTCGCGGTGATCGTTATGGACCCTCGCCGCAACTAGGCACGTATGTGTATTCGTCGATCTTTCAAGTCACCTTGCCTCGGTACTTTCCCATGCAGTTCCATCACGCCAGGAGCAAAGTTTGAAAGTCCTTGGGTCGAACCGAACCAACAAGGCCTTTATTGGCATAAGGATCCTCCTTTGTTTTCGCGCTGCTATTCTTATACAGCGTCGTTATGTGCTTGCAGTGACAGGGTTTACCGTCCGGCGCCGAACATCCTGGCCTTGTGTATGTAGTCCGGTTCAACATTTGAAGCATAGCATTTCCTTTCTTTTTCGCGTCGAGTCTTTATCCGAATCTTCGGGGCGACTTCTTTTCTTCTCAATCTCATATTCGTGGTCTGGCCTGAGGGGTTTCCCAGTCACTATAAGCTCCGCTCTCTAAGCCAGTCCTATTAAGTGATTCGAACTCGCTGGGAAGTCCTGGCCGAATCTTTGAGCCGTCATAAAGCTGGTAAGGTTCTGTATGAAAGATGCCATTCGCAGTCTCTCTTCAATCGGCTCAGGATATTCTGCCTCCGCTTTTACACAAGTTCTAATAATGACTAGAGGGTCACGTTCTTGCACTGCTTCAGCCAAGACCACGGAAGATACTGAGGCGACCGGGCGACACTGGTGAAATAGATCTTGTCTCTTTCAACTTAGTGGAGGAAATCCCCAAAGACGAGAACAGAAACAGCTCCTTAAGTCAAATGAAAAGCGCTGAGAACGCCAACGGATGTTCGATCCAACGACAGGCACATGATGTGTCTCTAGCTGCTGCATGCCTCGCAGTTTGGTGTGTAGCAGTTTGTAAAAGAGGTGACCCTTCTTCTGGAACTGGTAGGCCACAGTGCTTCTTTAAATCGTGGGTGCTTGCTCCTGCTTGCCCACCCTTTCTTCATAGGAGAGGATTATCGTGACTGTGATCTTGACCGTGATCGTGATCCTGAGTGTCTCTTCCGCGACTATTACGCCTGTCTTAAGTTGTCGGAATATCCATTGACGTTCTCAGCGCTTGTGTCTTGGCTAAGAGGCTGTTGCAGTTTTTGGGGAACTGTTTGCTAACTATCAGCTTCCGTAGTTCAGGATTAAGGCTGCATATCTGATAAGAGGCGATTGCCAAGTTTCTTCATCAATACCGCTCGGTTCTTTCGCTATTCACGAATCATTGGTCAAAGTGCATTTGTCTGTCTGCGTATTGAAAGTCGGCTTCTTTGCGTCGTTGGTCGTTTACGCGTAGAACAGTTCGCGAAGTTCTCCACGTCGTACCCTGGTATGTGACTCGCCTACTACCCCCTACGGCTACTTTCAACGTTTCGCATCGCCTGTGAGTGTGAGGTCGCCGCTCGCATAGCCCACCTGCATGGACTCAACAGAGTAGGTAGATATGTAATTTGTGTCAAGGCAAAAAGGTCACTCCCAGGCGTGCGACGTCGGAAGTTGGAACATGTCTCCGCAAGTGGGGCCAACATTCAGTCCAGGATCGTATTATGTCAGCGAGTTGACCATAGTAGGATCGCCTAGGGCTTGTGGGACACACACATTTTTTTCAATACCAAGATCCTCCAGCGTCGCCGGCATCAGATCGCGGAACAGCAGCCATGGCCAGTGAGTATATAACACGGACGTTGAATATTCATCGATCATCGCTTTTAACACGAACGAACAGAATCAAAGAATTCCTCGCAGCACAATCAGTGGGCCAAGGCCCACCGCAACGGGTTCGTTCTTGATCACGATGGAATCGCGATATCGAAATGAGAGGCTCACAATACAACAGCATCAAGAAGCCCAAGACCTCGAGATACCCTTCATTGAAGGGAACCGATCCCAAGTTTCGACGAAACCACAGACACGCTCTTCACGGTACTGCAAAGGCACTGGTACGCCATTCGAGCCCGCACACTTGCGAAGCCTCTACATTACAGAAACTAACTTTTGAATAGAAGGAGGCGAAGGAGGGCAAGCGAGAGGTTGTGTAAAGCACCGTAAAATCACGATTTCGTGTAGCGGAGCATCACTGGATTTTCTACAGATGGCATGGGAATCTCGGTTGATGGCAGAATGAAGTCTTGAAATCACCTTCCATGTACAGCAAATGCCGCCGTCCTACGACACAATTGAACGAAGATCTATGATGCACCGATTCACGCTTTTTGTTTGCACTTACTGTCGTCGTTGATGAAAGAGGCGTTGTCGCAAAATCGACTCGAAGCTTTACCTACGAGCTCCTAGATTGGCTGGTCTATCCACACTACACTGCCACATCAGAATTACTGGAACAAGTTATCCTTGTTCTTCCGGTTTCGCGAAGTTTGCCTTCATGCAAATGTGATTGCTAGTTCATGGCACATCAGTCTATCAAGCGTAATTGAGGAACGTCGGGAAAAGGTCCTACTCAGATCGCCTCCCGACGTAGATCCATGTAGAAATGCTGGTTCCCCCGAACTTTAGTAAGCTCTGTCCTTCAATGCATCATTGCAGGGACCTACAGAAGAGTAGGTCTTTGGAAAGTCTCCTAGAACCACGCCCAAGAGGTGAACTCCAAGCATGACATGTCTTTCTTGTATGTACCGTGGCGTGGCAAATGTGCCTCACGATGTCTAGATTGATCCACTGTACTCCGTACAATGTATATACGTACATACCTAGATTTCTTCCAATAAATGCGACAAGGACGAGACGCGAAAAAGAACCAGGAACTGTTTCGTGGCCGTTACGGCTGCTTCGCGGCTTCGCCCCTTGGCGCCATTTTCATTTATCCGTTCCTTGTCAGGATGCTACTACTCCGTAGGCGAAGTCTCAGGCTTGCGACGATACAACCAATCAGGCAGTATCGATGCTTTGCCCTTTCAAAGCCGGCCCGCCCGGGCCAAGTGGCTGACTGCTCGACGGACTGCACAGTGTGTACATAGGTACCTAGATAGTCATACTCCGTATGTACCCTTCGTATGTACATACGTATCTTAATTCTTGGGTGCCCAAGGCCACACGTCCCGAAGTCCGTCCACTTGCCATTCTTCTGGTCGCTAAGTTACGGTATTACTTTGCGCTTGCCTTGAACACCTTCAATTCGTGACAAGTCGCCGACTGGACCAAGGTCCACGAGCTATCGCGGCCTATTTCAATATCGATTCATTGCCTGCCTGGAAGCAGAGTCCCTACCTATCGTCGCGATAGGTATCTTTTTCGTTCCATTCTTTGGTAGGTCTTTCAGTACTTTGCACTTGGCACCCTCGAAACTCCGAGGCCGCGTTCAATCCTCAGTCCTCGTGATATTGTCCTTGCCAAAAAAAATTAACGCGTCAACAGCTCTACTAGTGTTGCCTTGCACTAGTATAGTACGCCCTTTTTCACTTTTGAAACTCCTTTGAAGTCAGCCGGTCACTGCAGGAGTCTACACAGTTCTCTCAGGACAGTTTTTCAAGCACAAGTCTACACCGCAACAAGGTCTACAACTCGAATCCACCGCAGTTTCCAACCATAGTGCGCTTCAGTAACGGACAATGCTCAACATGTCCGGAAATCACGCCGTCGGAATTCGCAATAGCACCCCAGAAGCCAACAGCTCCTCAACACTTCGACCGCCCGCTTCGAGAGCTATTGGGTCTGGTAGCTCCCTCCGAGCCTCAGCCGACATGACGAACCTGACTTCCTCCTCATCTGCAAGTCGAATCCGCCCATCGTCTGACTTCTATGGTCAGTCCCAACAGTCGCAAGGCCAAAGCAACATAGACAATGAATCCCAGGACAGGATTGCTCAGCAGTGGATCGCTGACATCGATCAGTACGAGACAACACTGGAGGAGATGGCTACTGCGACTCTGGATCAAGACTTCAAGGATGAATTGAGTGCTATAGAACAATGGTTCCGAGTTCTGAGCGAGGCAGAGCGGACTGCGGCATTGTATGCACTGCTGCAACAAACCACTCAAGTTCAAATACGCTTCTTTATTCAGGTTCTCCAGCAAATGGGGAAGAATCATCCCCTGTCTGGGATATTGTCTCCTGCAAATTTCGACAAAGGTTTGAAACAACACTCACGTCACGAATCACGGTACAAAGACTGTGTCTGTATAATAATTCTAACTCGTGACAGATCCCATGACCAATCGCTTGAGCGACGCCATGAACAAGTTGAACGTCGACCCGGCCCGCAATTCATTTTCTCGAACTCCTACCGTTGTAACAGCTAAACGCAATTCTGGACTGGATCCTTCAACAATCAATGCGATGTTCCCCGATGCTGCTGCGGCCATTGCCACAGAGAAGGCGAAGTTTACCCAACAGACTGGTAACCCACCTGCCTCCAACCGAAATTCTGCATCTATCGATGGTCGTCTATCTATGCCAGGTGGCCAAGAGGTTCGAGATCCTAGTCTGGCGAATCCTGCTTCACCCTGGGGCACTTCGCCTGGGATTGAACTGGCAAGCGGAAAACCTAGCGCGTCTCAGACCACGCCTATGGGTCAGTTCGTACAACCTCCACCCTCCGCGGGCTTGAGAAGCCCCCGACCTCACATGTCGAGTGGCTCCGCTATCCACAGCACTACCCTTACGGCTCCTGAAAAGAGCACCTCCGACCTACCTCTGCTGTCCCCATACCAATCGGGGAGTGGTAACTGGGCTTCCATGGTAAATACGCCTATGGTGCCCACGTTCAACACGGGGAATGCGAGTGGTAACCAAGCTGATATGGTAGCCAATGCCACAGCCATGAAATTGGCTGCTCTATCGACAGTCAACAATCGATTTGCCCTCGATGATGTTCGCAAATATCGTCGCACTAGGTCGAATGATGCCCAGGGCAGTGGTCCCGCTCAAATGGCACCCGCCGGTCCAGCTGTCAATCTTCCTGGTGCCAACGTTGTCATGATCAATGAGCACGGGCAAGTTTTGAGCCGTGACCAAGTATTGGCAATACAAGCACAACAAGGCATGGGACTTGCCGGTTATCGCTCTCGGCCCAGCTCTCCAGGCATTGCTTTACATCAAGGGCTAGCACCAGGACCTCAATTCATCTCACCTCAACACAACGGGTTTCTGAGCGCCTATGATGGTTCTTCTGGACTCTTTGCAGGCGGTGTTCCTTCCGTAAACTTGGGCCAGCTGGGTATTGGTGGCCACGAAGGATATTTGTCGGACCACTCTGACATGGTACGTGGCCGCTCACCGAGGGGTCGGAGAGGCAGTTCTAAGCCTCCAGAAGATCCTACCGATCCCACACTGCTTCAGGACATTCCAAGCTGGCTTCGTAGCCTCCGATTACATAAATATACGGATAACCTGAAAGACATGAAGTGGGCGGATCTGGTGGAATTGGACGATGAGGCGTTGGAAGCGCGAGGTGTCAATGCTCTAGGTGCCCGGAGAAAGATGCTGAAGGTATTTGAGCAAGTCAAAGGTATGAACACTAAACAAGGCCACATGGTACAGAAGATGTGAACGTTAGATCTAACATCAATTACAGAGGCAAAGGCTGAGGGTAGGCTGGAGTAGTGTGCTTTAATGCTATTCCCGGGAGATCAATCGTACTACCAACATCTGGGCTTAGAGAGATAACCTCAATCTAGCTGCTGCCATGGATCGTTCCAATATGATGGCGATCTGGGGCATCTCGGACTCTTCAGTGAGATGTATATCATCTGCAATGTTGTTTGAATACTAGAACGGCGCTTATGCACATATGAACCCCTTTCAATGTTCTGCACAGTCCTATATACATATGAGACTGTTCCTTAGTCACAATACATAGGAAAAATGAATACTATGTACAAAGACTGAGCAGTAGTGAAGCTTCAGTAGCGTGGTGTGTGTTTCGTCGTACAAGACTCATGACTAACTGATAACTGGTAATGATGCTACTTTCCAGCGCTCGACTGCGGGCTGGACTTTGGAGTGAATAAATACATACGTACAAATTGTCAACCCGATACAAGACAGCCAGAACACCAATCGTATGGACATATCTATGTAGTCACGGCTTACAGCCGCCATAGACTTCATACGGTGTCAATAAGGATATGCAATCAAGCTCAGCATAGTATTCGGGATTTTCTTTCATGTCTGTTGTTCCAAGGCCAACGCATTATATACAGCTAAGGACACTATCTTCATGCTTGATCATTGCCCCGCTATGACTAGTCTTTGAAGCATGAGAGGAAAAGTCAAGACCTAACGTACCTGTAACCTGGAACCGATCCAGGCTATGTGCAAAAGCTATATAGTGAGTAGGAATCGTCCGCCACATATTGTTACGTGAACGTTTCATAGTTCGAGCACATAGAAGAAAACTACATACACCAACAACAACGAATTGCTAAGTTTTGATACTTGCAATAAGCAAATTTGGTGCATGGAAGTTGGAACCATCGATAATTGATATTTACTTGCCGACTAAGAACGAGAGTACAGGTACATACTTGGCACCTAGGTAAACAAGCAATACGTGTTTCAACTTTCGGCCCCGCCATTGCTGGCCTCCAGCCTTCAGCCTCCATGATCAGCCATGATCAGCCATGATCAGGCATGATCAGGCCGCTATCATTTACTTGGTTAGGCTTATATAAAGCCACAAACTACATACGTTATTGTATCGCCCATACCTATACGCACGAAGCCATCGTATGTAATGAAGCCCTGAGGAACCGCTCAAAACATGGAGAAGCAAGCGCGAGTATGTCTATTCCTCAGTCGCACCCTGTTCCCGTCACCTGAAGCCATGTTCGACGTTGGGTGATTGGAGCCAACATGCGGAATGGCGAAGGCGTCATGTTACTGTGCCAGCATACTCGGGCTCATACGACCTGAGACACAATCACAAAGCTAATAACAAGCACATCGTTGCGCAGGCTGAGTCAGTTCTGGCTTCTAAGACCAGCGGTCGCATTGCCCTGGAGCATGCCATCCAGGCGGCTGAATTGTACATGAGAGCCGCCGAGCAAGAGCTTGACACCGTTGAAGCCGCTCGTTTAAGGCAGAAATGTCATGAGCAAATCTCATATGCTGAGAAACTCAAAGCTCGTGTACACTTTCCGTTAATTGAAACCACCTCAGGGGCACTAGAAATTCTGAACCAGGGCTCCAAGCTGCATGAATGTGAATTCCCCCCCTGGAACCACGACCCCCCCTCAACCGAGTTTGAAAGGAACCCGGACAACAGTCCCGAGTTTAGGTGCGTCCATTATTCATGTATTCTAGAGCCATCAATTGAAGATGGTGCCGCGTACAGAAAGAATATTGCTGACACGAGGTCGTGGATCCTGTGGCAAAGAGATGAGACTGTTTTTACCCTATCATCCGCCCAGATTGAACACTTTGCGGCGTGGGTGAGGCCAGTTGAGCTATTTAAAACTAGCCCAAACTTTTGTCCACAGTCAAACGAGGAGTTGATGATGCGTACATCTGACGACAGTGATCTGGTACAGGATATCACAACTGATTGCTCGGTGGTCGCCAGCCTCTCAGCAGCTTACAATGTCCTTGTAAGGAAACATGCAGTAAGCAAACGTGCCATCTCGAAGTTCACAAAGGTGTCCCCAGCTGACGTTGAGCAGGCTCTTTCATCTATCTTCTACCCATTTGACTATGCGGAGGGAAGGCCCAGACTCTCTGCATCGGGGAAATACATGATGAAACTGAACTTTAATGGATGTGCGAGACGAGTTACGATTGATGACCGGCTGCCGTCCTCGCGAACGGGTAGAGCTTTTTTCGTCGTCGATAGGCATAATCCATGTCTGCTGTGGCCAGCCCTCCTAGAGAAGGCATACCTGAAGGTTCGAGGCGGCTACGATTTTCCAGGCAGTAATTCCGGCACTGATTTATGGGTGTTGATAGGGTGGATTCCGGAGCAAATATTCCTGCAAAAGTGAGTAACTCGATCATGTACCTTTCCTAACATTTCCGAAATCGGCGGCTACATCGACTTTCGGAAGTTCATTCTCCTATCTTTTGATCTGGGGCTACAATTTCCACCCTTCGATGTTGTGAATCCATTGGGCTTATAAACTTTTGCGACAGAGACGACGTTGATGTTGATGAACTATGGAACCGAATCGAAGCAGCCTACCAGTCGCAAGACGTCATTATCACTATGGGAACGGGGAGAATCACGACCGATGAGGAACAGTTCATGGGACTTGTTGGCGAGCATGACTACGCAGTCGAGGCGATGGACTCGAGTGGAGGTGTCAAACGCCTTCTAGTCAAGAATCCATGGTGTGAAGGGCCGACCATGGCCACAATCGGCGAGTCTGTACCGTCACAGTCTTTTCTGAGTTCATCTCCTCGCAACACTACAACCGATCCCAATTGGTTGAATCAAGAAGGCTCCGGAAATCGACTTTGGCTAAGCATTGAGGACGTCGTGCAGCATTTTGC
Organism: Claviceps monticola; assembly: GCA_018360055.1. NCBI lineage: Eukaryota > Fungi > Ascomycota > Sordariomycetes > Hypocreales > Clavicipitaceae > Claviceps > Claviceps monticola. The sequence continues at coordinate 64,703 of SRPP01000004.1, forward strand.
ATTCATGTATCTGAGCTGGAACCCGTCACTGTTCACCCACAGACGGGACCATCACTTCTCTTGGACCATACCGCGGGACGTATATAAAACATCACTGTCACAAAATCCTCAGTTCTCCGTCATGGAACCCAAAGGCGGGACGATGTGGATCGTGATCCACCGACATTTCATCGACGCTGAACTAGAAATCGCACGCAGCGATCAAGACTTAACGGCTGGCGCGGCTCACCGACTTGGATATATGAGCATTTCAATTTTTGAGAACAATGGACTCAAAGTCCATACAAGAGACCGGGAGCTATACAGTGGCCCGTACGTCGATTCACCTCTGACGTTAGCCCGTCTCGATACAGAGCCCGGACAATTTTACACCATCGTCATTGACCAGCAGGAGCTCCCTTTGCCACAGTACTCGTTCACCATGTCTCTGTTTGCCAACTCTACGCCGACAGTTTCGGAAGCTAGAGAGACCATGTCCTGCATTTCCGAGCATGATGGGGCGTGGACCAGGAGAACAGCCGGCGGCCACTCGTCGTGCGCCACATTTCTCAATAATCCTCAGTACAGTCTCTCCGTCACGCGCGGAGGACCTGTATCTATCCTTTTGTCTGCAGACTCAAACACCATTCATGTCCACGTGGACGTTGTGTGGGCCAAGGGAGAAAGAGTGGCTGTACTTCGCGTGAAGGACGTGGTGGCTTCCTCGGGTGAGTACCGCCGTGGTTGCGCTGAAGTCAACATTCCAACTCTCGAGCCCGGCGTCTATACAGTGGTCTGCTCAACCTTTGACGCTGGTCAGTTGGCAGATTTCGTCTTGCGAGTTGCTTCAATGACCCCTGTGCGTGTCGCTCCTGTGCCGGCCGATGAGGCGGGCAGGTTCGTCACTGATCTTCCCGAATTCTTGTTAGCCGAAGGTGATATGAGACTCCGAGCCTCACTGCATACATCGTGGTTGGCAAGGGCCAGTGTGACGGTCCAGACCGCCAATATGCCCGTTGTGGGAACCACTAGAATGCGACCATCCTCCTCCTCCTCCATGGTTCGCCTGTCCATTGTCCTCGGTTGGGGATCCGAACAAGTCATACTCGCCGTATCCGGTGAGGCAGAATTTCAAGATCCATCAGTCGCTATACGTACGCCGTATTTCGACATGGAACCCGACCGCATACAGAAGCAAGGCCTGTGGATAGTCATGGAGAGTGTGGGCTGCAATAGCCCACGTCTAGCGATGAAAGGTAATGTTTTGAGCGACTCGCAGGTGCGACTCGGGGCATGGGAGTCTGCATGATGTCGAAGCCCGCTTTGTAGGAGTACGATCAGGCAAATCGTTAGACGAGTACCGCCATGAATTAACGCGCTAAAAAATGCGGTCTGTCGCGTGTGATAACAGTCACATACAAAGATCCTTCCTGACTACATACGCCATTACGTAAAACAACTCGGCGCCAGAGGTTTGGAGATGATTTTTGCTCATGCGTCACACTTTACGCTTTGACCTTGCCAACAACAGCGGATCAGCGAGTGAACGACAAGCGGCATCATGCAACGAGGACAAGCTGATGTACACTTTCGAGAATCATGAACTGATCTCTATCAAAGATTCAGTAGTAACAAGTGTGTACCATACGAAGGTACGTGTCATTATTTTCTGGTATACCACGCCCTTAACGTCGACATGTTTCTCCTGCAGACAAAAAGGAGGATTCCTGAAGTAAAACAGTGGCAAAAGGGAAGAGATATCTTGCACGGACTCATTGGCTGTGGCAAGTATGGAAAGCGGACACGTCAAATCAGCAATAAGCCATTTCCATAATCTTTGCACCAGTAGAGGTATTCTGTTCAAAGTGGAGAGTCTCCAGCAGAACGACTGTGATCCAAAGCTGCGCTCCTTTTGTGTTGTAGGGCCCGCTTAGGCCGTGCAGGACGAGAAAAGGACTGATTATCTGGTGGCTTCTGCAGCATAAATGTTAGTTAGCCCTCGTGAGTCTTCTTCATTATGTGTCTCACCGCATGCCGTGAAAGAATTACCTCTTTTTCGTCGCCACGATAAAAACTCATCCGCGCGTTGCGTCAAAGCTTGTCGAAGTAATGGATCATCCTTTCTCTTGCCTACGTGATGCGCCTTGACATGGCTGAAGTCACAAGAAATGTGTCAGAGTATTTCATATCATCTCAACATGAGTAGAAGATGATTTACCGTAGCAAATTGTCTCGACGTGGATATCTGCGCTTTGTAAATGAGCAAAACGGACAGGCATATCCTGGAGATTCATGGACAAGCCCGTGGCGTATCAACTCGTTTCTTCGTTTGAAGCCTATGCCGCCCTGGCTATGAGGACAGTTCGGTACCGGACAGTAATAGGGTCGAAGCGAAGAATGGACGTTCGAATGCGAATTGAGTAGATATGGGCTTTGAAAGGGCGGCGCAGTGCACCCTTCGAAGCAACAAATATATGGGCCTCCAGACGGATTGTCGGCGTCAAATGCAATTTGACGCCTTGGGCCTGCAGTCAGGAGGGCAGTACCCTCCGAAGGTGCAGATGGCTCCGTGCCTGGCGTCTCGCTCGATAGACCTGATCTGAAATCTGGCATGAGTGGTCGGCGGGGGGTATTGAGCGTGTAGCGGGGGTAGGCACTTGACGCAGACGGGGAAACCAGCGATGAAAGGCTCCATCGATTTGCTTCGTGTGAATATGCCGATGGCAACACTGAGGATTTGCCCCGGGGAGACTTGGGTCTCAATGGTCGGCCAGGGTCGCCAGGCGCACGCGTGACGAGAGCTTCAGAACCAAGTTGAAAAATGGTAGCCAGGGAGGCAGCTGTGGGCGCTTCGGAACGAGTGTTATATTCACTGGCACATACCACTTCATGTATCGAAGGGAGATACTGGCCGTTGGAGTCGAGCTCTGATCCATTCCGCATAGGAGGCAACTTGGCCTTCTCTCGTATGCCGACAGAATAGGTCTCCGGTAAATCTATGGAATAGTTGTTCGGTATTGCCATGGAATAGGTATCCTCTATATCGATAGAATAGTAATTCGGCATGTTCGTAGGATAGCTGTTTGACATATTCGTATAAAAGTCATCCGGTATATCCATGCAATAGTCATCTGGAATACCCGTATAGGAGTTATCAGGTAGATTCATAAAATTGTTGTCGGGTAAGTCAACAGAATGGCTACGCGACATTCCAAGGGCATCTTTGAGAGAAGGTAGTGTATCGATAGTGGTTCGATCATCGCGCAGTGATAAATGCTGCTTAGCCAAGGCTACCATGTCTTCGTGCGGTACGTCCGAACATGCCACCTGAAGAGCATCAGCCGCAATATTCCGAAGCTTGTACCCATTCATATCGTTGGAAGAGCTTGGAGCTCTATCGCAAGACCAAAGTTCCACATCGGTTTCATCATCGTGATTCCGGTAGATCGACAGGCCATATTTAGCATCGTTCGCTTCTTCTTCTTCCTCTTCCTCTTCCTCCTCGTCGCCGCCTGAGAGAACTTGGTAGCCAGCGGCTTGAGCGGTCTCAGGAAGATGATCGTTGTTGAGACAGGCCCCGAGAACGGCGTCTTTCGGCCTAGGCAGGATCTTCGGACGACCGCATTGTAGGAACTCGTTGGTGGAGAAAGAACTCAAATCGACTTGAGTGTCAGATGTGTTCGGAGTTGGGCTAGGGACGCGTCCGAGCCTCTGGTCAAGCGCTTGAATATGCGAACTGCCCCGTGTACCGACGGCACGGAAGCCAACGCTAGCCGCCATATTCAAGCGTGGAAATCCTTCTGTGGACAAGTCAACTCGCCATGGCCCTCACGAGAGAGGACAAACGGCAGTATCAAAGAAGCCCAGACGTCGTGATGATCCGGATCGCCGATACAAGCAAGAGCGGTGCTGTAGATAGTTTCTTTTTATCCAAGACGACCAGGTGCGCGAGACGACACGTAGAAGGATACAACCCAACGAAAAAAATCTCGATTGCAGCGAAAGTCGCGCGGGATAACTCACTCAGATGCATTGGTGAGAATGACGCAAATGGCCGTCGTAAGCTAAAAGAATGCGGGAGATAACGGCCGGTGTGCCTTCTGAAACGAAATGGATGTCGCCCTTGGTTCAAGGAGTCTCTTGGAAGTCGGCGTGGATATACAGGGCAATATGAGGACTAGACTTCTGGAGCGATGTCGACTTGGTGAGTGTTGACGTATGGTAAAAGATGTCGTCAGCTTTGTCGAGTCGAGGCGGCGGACACCAAGGTCAGCTACGAGGCAGAAAGAGCCTAAAAGTAGAGCAAGCAATTGAGAGGTTGGGAGATCGAGTAACCTGACTGACCACACGAGGGCCACATGTAGGAATAAGGCGGCTGGGGGTGGAAAAACATGGATGAGGGCTTGGTAGAGGAACGCCAACGGCCATATGCCAATAAGTAGGATCAAATACTGGGATGAGGCTCGAAAGGGTTAGGTAAAGCAGAGGACCATGGCACCGGTCTGTAGGACAGCATAAACGCCCTTGGTTGGTAAGTCAGGGACGGTTCAGATGGCTCAGCTGGCTCAACTGGGAATAGAGATAAACTGCAAGCCGCTCGATGAGGCCGTGTGGCCACGACTCTGAGCGGAGATTTGTAACATCATTGGATACGGGCAGCTTAAAACGCGGCCAGCCAGTAATCAGTGTGACCGTGTACAGGTCGGTCAGGGCCCGGTGCTCTGATTGTACTTGGGCACCGATTTCAGGACCTACATTCGGTTTAGTTGCGTGGTACATGGATAGTGTTGAAGCTTCATCTCAGCTCATGAAGGCCGTGATTTAGACTGACAAGAAGAGTAAACGAAAAAATTGCTTCCGGGCGTTCCTTTCGCGGTATGTACTATGCCGTATTCCTTGCTCGATGAGCAAACGAAAAGATACGAAGTAGTTGTCGTCGTAAGGTGTGGTACTACTTGTACCGATGCACCTAGCTATGGCATCAGCGTCAAACGGAGCTTCTTGCATGCCGTTTCTCAACTTGTTTGGGTATCTATTCTTATCCTACAGAGTACTCCCATCGATGTTACTTCTCTGTTTGAATCCGGCAACAGAGACTGAGCCATGTCAGCCTCAGTCTTCTGGGTATGTGATTCCCGGATCTCTCCAGTTTTATGCCCTGTTGCTCATTTGATCAATTCCTTCACTCGTTAACTTCATATTGAAACAGTCTCGATGTGTTGAAAAACTGCCCTTGAGCCTTCGTACGCCTGCAGTGGACTAATACCCATGTTGGCGTGCTGATGCGACGGTCGACCATAGATAATTTGTCCGTAAGTCTACTCTGTAAATGCAACCTTATTAGGTAGGTACCTCTGTACTCCGTAATCCGTACAAACGCAGTCACATCGCCCTTATCGTGGCTCCATCATTTCCGTTAACTTCGCGAGGCACTTGACATCGAACTTCACCATCGTTCTGAGCTCCATAAGCAAGACGTCGCGCCGCAGCACGATGAGAGGTGTGTACATAACATTTACATATTCCAAAACGCCAGTTAGTTGGATCTCTGCAGCACATGGTGGAACCCATCGGAAAGCGATGTCGTCAGAAAACTCCCGCGATGACGCTGGGCCCACCGCATCACTGCGTTGCTCAATTCGAAAAGCAGCACAATTGTTTGTCCAGATATAGCTCTTCTCTCGACGAGGTTCGGAGTTTTGCAAAATTGTTGGAACAAGGCGACAGGGTCATCTGGAAGTTGCATTATGGGGGTGTTCGATCAGGTGGCTGCAAGGGCTGAGCATTATCGCCTCTGGGCATCTAGCTTCCGCTTTGGAAGCTTTGAAGGTGGTGGCGCTGATGAGATACTCACTGATGAGCCGTTCCATGGAATGAGCAATCGTGATATGTGCCTAGTTGAAGCCAAGCAACGGCACGGAGAAAACGTGATGAAGCCTTCGTGTTTAAATAAGACTCTACCCTCCAAGTCGCCACCCTTTCGAGCAGGGGATACTTAGTACATAACGCGAAAGGAACGGGATGAAGCATCTTGTTTGGCCGCAATGTCACTCGAGGACTCAGGACTCAGATACAGTCGAGCTATAATGAACTTTCCCAAATGGCCTCGAATCCTTCGTTAGACCGGGGGGTCGTAGCCTGGAGTGTCCGAAATTCAGCAGCGGATGGTTATGAAGAGATTCAACATCAAACAGTGTACGAGGCATGGGGAAGGTCTTAAGTTGCGTCGCAGCAGTAGCATCGTCTATGGAGCCAGACCCCCCGCGCCTCGTACGCTATTTGATGTTGAATCTGTTTTTAAAAAATTTGGTAGGCCATCCGCTGCTGAATTTCGGACACTCCAGGCCTCTGTAAACATCCAGCTTAGACCATATTTCTGTGACTGACCAGCGTATGAGTTCACCCGAAATGCCAACGTCTGTTTCAAAGCGCTGAACCCATTCGAACAGAGCCAACTGTAGCTCTGGTCATTGCCCCTTGTCATTTTTGTGGCCGAGCCATCGAATTGTCGGCTCGAATCATCTAGAGCCTCGAATTTGGAAGACAAAGACTTGATTATTGTGCCCGGAGAGAGGCGGTGCTTGAACTGCTCTTCGAACCACTGACCAGGCAGCTAGCTGGGTCTGCTTCAGACAGTGGTATTGCGAGTGGCGTTTTCAAAGGGCCAGTCGTTAGGCGACGATGATTCTAGGGAATCCTCTTGCTCTTAACAGGAGCCATGGGAGTCGTAGACTCGTGGGAGGAATCGGAGCGATGAGGAAAAAAATGGCTACGTTAACCTCGTGACGACGAACTCGCGCGTTTTTCATGCGAAATTTTTTCAAGAGGAAGAAAATGGAAAGAAAAAAAGCTCGAACTCGGATTCGAACCAAGGACTTCGAGATTTGCAATCTCACACTCTACCACTGAGTTATCCGAGCTAACTTGTGATGGCGTACCTAGCAGAAACATCAATATATAAAGTAACAACTATCTGCAGACTTGGTAATGGTACTCCGTACATAAACACATTTAGATAACGTCTCAACTTGTAACTACCCAGTACCTAATGCTGATGGATTGAGCTCATGAGGATGCCGATGTAGGTCTCTTTTTGCGAGTTAAGCACTTTCCGCGTTGGGATGGGTGCACCCTGCACGATTGGAATGTAGCCTGTAGGTAATAGGTATCCGTTGGTCGCCAAGGTCGCAAGGTCGCCAACTTCATCATTTCGATAGTAGGTGGATACATTTCAATCAGGCTTCGCTCAACATTGGCTTGTTCACTTTATCATACAGTACATACATATACAGTAGTACATACATATCTCCAACCCACCGAGCTTAGCCTATGCAAGCCCCGCTCCACGAACTGCGGGATGCTCCGGCCCCCATGATCGGACCCCTCAATCGCACATGTGATGATAAGAAAACTCGGCGGCTAACATCAGTTGGCTTCTCGTTCTCAATCACAGATTGAGATAGGCGCAAATCGACGTGTACTACAGAACAGGCAAGATCAAACCGACCATGAGCAGCCCAAAGATGATGAAAGCGGTAGTCTTTGAAGGCCCTTATAAGATCTCTGTGCAAGATCGTCATATACCACAAAGTGAGCTGGCGGTGTCCGTGGTCGTGATATCTGTTTACGTTGATTCGAAAATTTTTACTGACGTTAGGAGTCTAGTAATTGAGAGCGATGATATCATCGTCAAGATTGAGGCCACGGCGCTGTGCGGCTCGTAAGATCAAAAACTTTGTCCCCTTTCGCACGGGTCGTGTTATATGCTGCTACGCTGACATAGAAAACTGCTAGAGAGTTACACGTTTTCCGGGGACACCAGAAATCCGCCCCAGGGTTTATCATGGGTCATGAGTTCACTGGTACCGTATGCGAGGTTGGGCCCAGCGTGCGCAACATTCAAGTCGGCGACAGAGTTGTTTCACCATTTACTGCTTCGTGGTGAGTTTAGAAGGGATTTGCGTCGGCACCGAGTACAAATGGATGCATCTAGTGGCACGTTTTAACAATTTGTCTTTAGTGGCGATTGCTTTTATTGCAAGAAAGGCTTTACAGCTCGTTGCGAGAAATCCTTGTTATTCGGTTCTCCCGGACTTGACGGTGGTCAAGCCGAGTACGTGCGAGTCCCATACGCTGACAGCACTGTCGCCAAGGCACCGAACACTATCTCTGATCGGGCCTTACTATTGATGGCCGACATTTTTCCTACGGGATTCTTTGGTATCAAAAGTGCACTCTCTATGTCTCCGACTGTGAACGTCACGCAGTCTACTATTGTCGTCATTGGATGCGGCCCCGTTGGACTCTGTGCCGTTGCTTGCGCTTCCAACTTGAATCCTCAGCATCTTTTTGCCATCGATGCCGTTGAGAGTCGCCTTGAAGAGGCCCGGAAGTTGGGGGCGAAGCCATTGAACTTTCAAAGAGACCCAGAAGGAATGAAAAAAGAAGTGCTGGAGGCGACGAATGGTCGAGGCGCTGATATGGTGGTTGAAGTAGTAGGCTTGTCCCCAGCGCTGCGAACGGCTTTTGAGCTCGTGCGGCCCTTTGGTGTAATCAGCAGCATTGGAGTTCACAATGCCGAGGTATGAGTGCACCGGGCATATGCTTCAAATCCACACCCAGACTTTAGCTAACGTGGAAACAAGATTCCTTGGACAGGAACTGAGGGATACGAGTAAGCTGCCTGTCCTGCGAGTTTGTTGACCAAAATATGACAGCAAAGACTAATCATTTGCAAAGCAAAAATGTCCGCCTTCAAATGGGGAGATGCCCGGTGAGACACATCTTCCCAGAAGCACTTCAGTCGTTGGAGAAAATGCAAGACAAACTTGAGTAGGTGCCAGACCCCGAGAAGAGCTGTAGGAGTCGTGAAATCGATCCCTCGCTTTCATTTCCTCCGTTCTTCTCTCCCTGCCTCGCCCTCCCTCCCCTTCCCTTCCTCGCCGTTGGCGTGATGTGTCCCAAGAAGAAATTCAAGACGGAGCTGACAAAATAACACCCGCGATGCGTCCAGATTCATGTTTGATCATGTGATGCCTCTGACAGAGGCCGTACGAGGCTATGAGCTTTTTGATAGTATGAAGGTTCAGAAAGTCATCTTCCGCCCCTAGTTCTGCTTAATTCTGGCGAGGCTTGACCATTCCCTCGTGCATGATATAGTACACCACGGTAGAGTCGTTGTGTACTGTTGCCAACACAATTCTTTTTGGTCGAGAATTCTCACACACGATGGAATCAAATATGGACGCAAACTTGGCCAGCGACCACTTCTCATTCAAATGCGTAGACAGAACCCATTCGTACTGGGGTTCGTGAACAACTTTCTCCCCCGTAGCTTCCTCGTGCACCAGAGCGGCAATCTGGTCATCCGGATGTAGATAGAGTCTCTTAGGTGGGAGGCCCCGTATCAGGGGCCGACAAGCTCCAGGATTGTTGAGAAGCTCCAACTCACTCCAATCGTGCTGGTGTCGCAGGTTGTGCAAAACGGTCGTGGCAAGATTGTGCACCGATCGACCTTGATCTACGTCCATCGTTGCGATACGATGCAGTACATGTAAAGAATGGAGCAATAGGTTGCAGTTGGCGCAGGCAGCTGTTTAGCGCATGAAATGAAAATGTAAATCGTGGAAGAGTCTCGAAGGGACCACAAGTGACAACGCGCTTGAAGTTTCTCTGCGCGCCTTGTGAAATTTCGGCTGGCCGGCTTGCCGCCGTTGCCGCCCGGCGCGTGAATGTCGAAAATTACCACCCGACCCGTGCGGTGCTCCACTCTTTTGGCCCAGAGGTACATACCTCTCCGTTAGTAGGTACCTATGTAATCCAATGTGCCTTGTTAAACTTACAAAACTTACACACTCCGTATGCCTGTTCTCGCTGAGTCGTGACTCGTGAGATTGTATGTTAGTCTCCTCCTTCGTTTTTGTTAGTTTTGGGCGCCTCATTATCATGGGTTGGACGGAATCGAGCACGGAAGAAAGTGGAACGAGCGCATTGAGAACGTGGGGTACCGTCTCTGGTGACCTGATCCTCCTGGTCCGCGTTTCTGGCGAGTGGCGACACTGGCGAGCTAGGGTTCGTACATACTCGGACTTCGCGACATCAAGGCCCGGATCCAGCCCAGGATCCCCCGTCGTTCTAGATCTCCATCAGGACTTGCGCGATGTGACCCGCGAAAGTCTGTCTCTTTGCTGCTGAACAATGACTGCTTTCGCCGCACACCTTCTGCCTCCATTCATAACCTAGAAATCGCCAGGCCTTCCAAGTTCCCACATACTTCGTCCCCTTTGTTGGCTGATGAAACGTCTCAGCTGCAACCTACCAGCTCCACTTCTAAAGCGACCGCCGACAGCATGTCTGGCGCAAGGACGAGGTCGCAGGAAAATGAACCATTTCCAGCCATTAACGATGCATCGATAGAGCTTGTTCCATCAACGGGGGCGGATGTCTCTTCCAACACGTCTGGATCTAATCGCCCAGCGGCCTCTTCTTCTCTGAGCGATCGAATCCGACGCGTATCTCAAGGCTTTGAGACCTCCGATCTCCCGGGAGGCTTCTTCGCTGCCACAGGTGAAATCGCATCGTCCGTCTTCTCACGCCAGACCATAGCGCGACCTCCCCCAGACTCGCTCCGATCAGACAAGCCTGCTGCTGAGAATACAAATTCTGTCACCACGGCATCAGCGCCACCGGTGCAGGCCATTCCTGAGGAACGCGCCACCGAGGGCAAAAACAGTGCGAGATCAGTCAGTCAATCAACGGCGAGGCCTTTGAGTGAACCAGTCTCCGCTGCAGCCTTCGATAATGGCTATCATTTTCCACCGAAACACTCCTTTGGCGAGTCGGCGAAGCTAGGCGCTGTTGCCTTCTGGGGTTACTGTCTCACACCAGTCGGCTTCGCCGTTACCTTGTACGGCCTGAATGTTGTGGCATGGGGCGGCATGCTGTTCCTCCTCCTCTGCAATGCCTGTGAGTCTATGGATGGGCCTTTCAGGAAATTCATAGAGCATCTCAACTAACTATACCCCTTCAGCTCCTGCCATGTGCCATCCTTCTTGCAACGACATCAACTCTCCAAGGCGAATATGGATCGAAATCGACTCGCAAATACTCAACGCCTTGTTCTGTGTCACAGGATTCGGACTTGCACCCTGGAGATTCAGAGATTTGTATTTTCTCTTGCAGTACAGAATCAAGAAGAACGAGAGCGGAATGAGACGACTTGCCGGTATTCACAGAGGGTGGTTTCGGTTGAAAGGCTCGACCGATTTGCCATCGACGCTCGGCCCGCACAATGTCAATGAGCCCGAATGGCAATCTCTTCCACGATCGGCGATCCCATTTCCTGTGTCCAAGATTCCTGAGCCTCCTCTGACTGGGGTACGAGCCCCATGGACCGCGCCCTGGAAGATGGACTTAATGATTTGGCTCATGGTCGCCAATACGTTCTTTCAATGCATTCTTTCGGGCTTTATGTGGGGCATGAATCGGTACGATCGTCCAAGCTGGTCAACAGGTCTATTCGTTGCCCTCGGCTGTATTGTTGCTGGCCTAGGAGGATATATCATGTTTGTGGAAGGGAAAGCAGTCAAGGGTGTTGAAGGTGTACCCGTGAGTCAACAGGACGTGAAACGTTTAGCTCAGGACAGGGAACAAGGGATCTGGCACTTCAATAATCTTCGAGACAAGGACGTGAAGGCAAACAAAAAGGAGGCCAATATTTGAAAGTTTGTTTTCTGTTGGACTACTACGTTGCGCATAACATGGTGGGCATTGTTTGATAGTATTTGAGCCTATTCTTTTGATACAGCTCTAACATAATGTTATACTGTGTGGTGGCACTGCTGCCAATGATAAAACGGCACTTTGGCCGCCATCTCGTGGAAGCCTCGTGATTGAGTGGTTATAATAGCCGATTGTGCCGGACGCCAACAAAGACTGGAACAGTATAGGCACCTAGCTACTCAAGCCATGGCTGGACGCTGTCATAGAGAAAATTAGTCTTGCATGTACCGATCAATATGATAGCCGCTTGATTTCACTGGTAGTCCGATGTAATTCACATCGAGGATCAGTTGTGTTGGCCATAACCAAGGATTCCCAAAGGTCGCATTCAACACCCCGCTTGTCCAATTATATACAAACCACATCGACATCATATGCTAGTCATATTCTCAAAGCTCAATACTGGCACTATATGGCCATATGCCACGCTATTCTCACGTGAGAAAGTCGGTAGCCATTTCTTTTCCAACCAGCATTCCAGCGGTCAATGGATACATTCGTCAGATTCGTCTCGTACCGAGCCCTTCGCAATGGCGCGTACGAAGACCAACATTGAGTGAACACGGAGATTTCTGTGTAGTACCATGAGAGCTTTTTTGTTCCAAGGCCATTGAATATACTGAGTATGCGCTAGATAGAGACTAGTGGTGCTCCATGGGCTCTTCAGGGAGCAATTCCTCTACCACGTCGTCGACGCGCAGACTTTTCAACGGTGGATGGACAATGCCGTTGAAGACAAATGTAGAGTAAACTAGCATAGCGAAACCAACAATCTGAAGGTACTTAAACGTTTCCCATCCTAGTCCTAGTGAGACAATCCAGATGAAAAGGGTACGGCAGGTGTCAATAGTTGAGCGTGAGGTGGCACTGACACTTCGTGTGACGGAGAGGCCGAAAAAGTTGAACCCTCTGACAAAATCAGACAGATTAGCAGGTGGAAATCAATGATGACTATAATTTGTGCAGACTTACCCAATACTAATCATGGTTAAGAAGCTAGAAATCATAATCTTTTTCTGAAGCATTTGTCGAAAGCCCTCGACCAGGTCAAAGGGGCCGTATCTCCCTGCTTCAGTACGCCCGACGAAAACATGCATCACTATCATGACAAGTACGGTGACCAAGAAGCCAAAAAGGCCTTCCCAACCAACAACCTTGATGGGCTCGACGGGTGAATTTTCGAGCATCCACTCCTCCAGCACGAATTGTGTCGCTGTGAACACCTGAGCACCAGCAATCAGAAGAACTCCAATAATGGCTCTAGCGGTATCTGAAAGAGGTGCTTCAGTTGATGATACAGTAGACGTTAGCGCTCCAATTTGCGGTGCTTTCTTTTCATCTGGCCAGATTGCACCGGCCAAGCCCACAAGCGCAACTCCCGAGACGACGCCGACAAGGGAGAGCCATTGAAACAGGTGCAAGTTTCTGCCAAGAAACACAACGCTAAAGACACCAACAAATAATACCAAAGCTCCTCGCGTCATTTGGAAGATAGATGCTGCAACGAGGAGCAGGCCAACATTCATCAGCGTAGTACCGCAAATATCGCAGATCGCCGGAAGGGCGAGTAGCATGACGCGATAGCCTCTGAGAACCGAAGGCCCATCAACGCCAAGTTTGGGCAGGTTGCTGTCCTCGTCATCAACGACGTCAGTCGTCGCAACAGCGTGATATCCAGGCTCTGAGGGGGACGTTCTCGACGTAAGCCGTCGATAGGCAGCCATAAGTGCAATGATTAGCCAGCAACCCATTTCACCGACGAACATTTGCGCTGTTTGGAGCACAGGCTGTTCAAAGAGTTTGGGATGCTCAGAGTCGCAATCGCGGACACATTGGTTATCCTATTCGCAGGCATCAGACCGAAAGACCTGATTTCGGGGCGAAGGCAGCCAAGTTTGAGGAAGGGTTTTGCGTACCTGATATTTACCAAGAAGCGTATTGCAAACCCCGGTAAGAAGCATCATGGCCACGAGGAAAGGGACCGCGGCTTGAGAAGCCATGGCGAGATGCGTAGCACGCGCGCGCGTATTATGGGGTGTAGTATCTTGTCTACTGCCGGAGTGTTTGGGATGATTATAGGATCTCGTTGCAATGAGACGGGCGTCGAAGGTTCGCCGTATTCATCCAGATTAGACAGCGACGGCGAGAACAGAGGTGCGTTTGGCAGATCGTGACAAGCGGGAGCACTGGGGGCTCATCAACGGATGAACGAACGCCGAAGGTAATGCCATATGCCATTACCGGTTGGACGTGATGGCACGGGGTGCTCGGCATCTACCCCATAATTTCCGTTCGGAGAACTCTAAAAATACCTATAGCGAGTAGCTTGGTTGGTGGTCTGGGTAGGTACTACGTAAGTATCTGAGGTACTCGGCTTATCTTTGCGGGGAGTCTGGACTTCGAACTTCGAAGTCACCCTGGATTCAGGATAATGGACGTGCAGCCGCAGCCGCAACTAGGCCCGAAACAGAAGAAAGCGACCTGTTGAATCACAAAAATCGATTTTCGCTCGGTACGCGCCAGCGTAGAAAATGAAGAGGCGTGATGTGAAGTTTTGTTATTATTGCTTCGCAATACTGATATGCTGAAGTGAAGTTTCAGATTCACGTCAATTTAGAGTAGGGTAGGTACATAGATCATGGCCTCTGGTGTGGCCCTGCGGAAAGAATAGCACAAACTGCGCATCCACCTACGTGTACGCTTGAACCGCAAAGCGGCAATGATCGATGGACACTCGATTAATGACCTCTACGATCGACGAGATAAATGCAAGATATCGAGAGAACAGCTTTACCAGAGCCTAAGCCTCGACAAAGTGAACCGGCACCAGCCCTGTACAACCTTGATCCCGACGACTTCAGAGAAAGACCTCACGATTTGCGTCAGTGATGGATATGTTTGTACATATTGCAAAATGACGAATTGGTTGGTGTTAGGTATTGGTGCGCTACGTGGTGTTGTACCTATGTAGGATGATCGTCTATCGATCTTTGCCGCATTGCCCGCGTTGCGGTTCACGCGTATGACGTAGGTATCTGTACTCCGTAATCTGTATCATGTACTCTGTAGGTAGATCTGCACTTTGGGCTGTTCTTTCCGGTAGGTGCCCTACTTCAATCGACGTAACTGTAAAGCTTCACTTTACGCCTGTTCTTTCCATGAAAATTGAATCCAGCCTCACACAAAGGATTATTGACTTGTTGGCTCCTACCTGTAGCCGCCTCCTCTTTTCCGGTTTAGTTGTTTTTAGCGCATTGGATCACGACTGATGATGCGCTCTTATCAATGATAAAAACTCGATTGAAATCGTGTTTTTTTACATCCATCCTCCAACTGTGAGGACAATGACAACAGCACATAGTTGCATTTTCGAGATGCTTTTGAGACCCCAAAATCGCTGCATGCACGAGAAGAGGAACAAGTTGGATATATGACAGCCACCTGTACGGCTGTTAGGTAGGTACATGTAGCCACCCCAGTGCGAGGTGCCAATGGCCATTATTATGTACCTATGTAACCGGTACATATGTACGGAGTACTCGGTATGACTCGATGAGGTATGTTCATGTACATACCTGTATGTACCTATGTAGCAAGTCGTGGACTTGCCGGGGGACCACGGGCCACGGCATAGCAAGAACGAATCATGTGCCTTGCATTCTGTGAGAACCTTCTGTGCTTCCAAATGTACTCGGAATATTGCGGTACCACCCTAATGTCTAAAATTTTCCCTTCTGATGCCAGACGCACTGTCCAAACCTCCTTTTCCGCCAAGCCATTGTAGCTCATGAATGATTGCACGTCCATGTTGAATAGGACTTCGCGATCCGGCGTCTCTCTCTTGTCACCCTTCTGCATCCTATTTTCGTTTTCACCGTCGCCGTGCATCAGCCATGGCTGCCGATGCCCCGGCCAATTCTCTTGCACCCGCTGATGGTACGCATCCTGCTGCTTCTTTGCCTTCTAGACACGTGAAACCGTACAACGTTCTCCGCTGACCAGTCAATTTCTTCTTCGTTCGTCCCGATCAACAGCTATAAGCGACGATGCCTGCCACACTCCCGTGGCGCCCGCCGTGGTCGAAAATGGCATCGAGGCTGAAGCAGAAACAGGTGCAGAAGGCGCAGAAGGTGCGATTTTGTGAGCCAAGTCATGCGATAATTTCCACAGTAGCTGATGCATTCTACAGCTCTTCTCAATGTCACAGTCCTCTTACCAGGGCCGACTGCTACAAAGTTGCAGATCATGGTAAAAAAGCTAGCCGATGCCACATTCCAGAATATCGAATGACCAATACTCCATTAGGTATCCTCGCAAGAGCAAGTCCACGAATTGCGCCAGTCCATTATAGATCTCCCTGTCGCATTTCGATTTACTTGCTTTCACCTCAGCTACAAAGGCCAAAAGGTGAACGACTTTATTCCGATCGCCGAAATCCCTGATCTGGAAGCCGAACCCGAGTTTCTCTTGGTAGAGGAGCCCTACACGGAAAAGGAGGCTCGCATACACTTTGTGAGGATCCGGGAGCTCATAGGCGCTGCAGGCAATCGTTCGGATGTCACTCAAGGTGCTTTACCAGGTCTGTCTCTGTTTGAAAGCGTCTCTCGACAGGCTCAGGCAGAACACGGCAGCCAGCAGGAATCGGAGCCTCCAGCGAAGGACTACGATTTTCATGCCGAATCGTCTCTTCCCAGTCTCATCCCAGACACGCTACCTTCCGCTCCAAGGACGGTAAAATCTTTGTCACTGTCGTCATGGAATCCCCCTCCTTGTCATTTGAGACAGCGTGGCCACCTGCTCTACATCGTCGTCACCACCAACGAGGGGGAGCAGTTTCAAGTTACCTCTCACGTTTCTGGCTTCTTTGTAAACAAGTCTTCGAATGCCAAATTTGATCCCTCTCCACGCTCCGCACCCAAGGCACAACAAGCTACCTCCCTCCTGGAGTTAATCTCCCTCATCTCGCCATCCTTCGATGACCTGTTTCAGAAA
Organism: Claviceps monticola; assembly: GCA_018360055.1. Classification (NCBI taxonomy): domain Eukaryota; kingdom Fungi; phylum Ascomycota; class Sordariomycetes; order Hypocreales; family Clavicipitaceae; genus Claviceps; species Claviceps monticola. The sequence continues at coordinate 81,455 of SRPP01000004.1, forward strand.
CTCCAAGAGTACAATAACAAGAGAGATCCTTTGGCAACTTTCCAGATCACAAACGCAATTCCTGCCGCCCCATGGGCAGTGCCATCACCAACTTCAACACTCTGCGCCCATGTTGCTGACCCTGCCCGGCCGCAAGAAACGTATCTCCTCTCTGGCGTCGACAATACGGATACTTTGCGGGATTGGAATGAAGAATTCCAATCTGCCAAAGAGCTACCCAAGGAGTCGATTCAGGACAGAGTCTTCCGTGAAAGGCTAGTTTCCAAACTTTTTGCGGACTACAACGACGCGGCAACCAAAGGCGCTGTGATGGTCGCCAGGGGTGAAATTGCGCCGTTGAACCCAACTGAGAGCAAAGATGCTCAAATTTTTGTGTACAACAATATCTTTTTCTCTTTCGGTGCGGATGGAGTTGGGACGTTCACATCAGAAGGCGGTGACGAAGCAGCTAGGGTTGCCACTGGCAAGGATGTGGCCGGAGTCAGATTGGTCAATCAACTTGATATAGACGGCTTGTTTGCACCCGCTACCGTCGTCGTTGACTATCTCGGCAAACGCATCGTCGGCCAGAGTATTGTGCCTGGTATTTTTAAGCAGCGCGAGCCAGGAGAGAACCAAATTGATTATGGCGCTGTTGACGGCAAAGATATCGTTGCCACAGACGAACGATTCACGACACCATTCGCACAGCTGTCAAAATCCCTCAAAGTTAAGAGTCACCCCGTTTGGGACAAAGATGGTAAAAGATTTGACTTGGAGGCTAGTGTGGAAACCAAGGGATTGATGGGTACAGATGGGCGAAAATACATTCTCGACCTCTACAGAATCACCCCTTATGATATCAACTGGCTCGATGAGACCAAATCAGAAGCAGAAGAGAAAGGAACTCAGGCTTACCCACATCAAATGACTGTCCTGCGCTCGGAGCTGGTCGATTCGTTTGCGCGATACAGGATGCGGCAATGGGTTGACAAGGAGCTGGCGAAGCGCAGCAAGTCCAATGAACACAACTCTTCGGGGCAAACGACGTCTGACTCTCCAGCGGATTCTGATGAATCCTCCCGAGCCCAGCTTGATATCTCCAATTTCAAGTTCGCTCTGAACCCCGATGCCTACAGTGGCCAAGTACCTCAAACTGAGGAGGAGAAGTCGCGGCTTGAGGAGGACGAAAACGATGTCCGTGAAGCAGGAAATTATTTGCGACAGCAGGTCATTCCCGATCTTTTGCGGGAGCTATCGAAGTCCGATATCAGCTTTCCCATGGACGGCCAGTCACTCAGCCGTCTTCTCCACAAGCGAGGCATTAATATTCGGTATCTGGGAGCCATAGCTTCTCACGCAGTCGACAAGAGACTTCAGTGTCTGAAAGACATATGCATTCAGGATATGGTTGCCCGCGCATTCAAACATGTTGCATCCACTTACCTTCGAGCACTTCCAGTCCCCTTCACTGCTGCTTGCATCTCGCATCTTCTGAACTGCCTTCTCGGGTATGATCTAAATTCGAAACCTGTGATTGATGTCGAGCCTTTCATGCGATCACTTTACGAAGACGCTGAACTGGCGTTTGAATCTGTCACTCCCGAATCTCTCTGGGCGACTATTGAGGAGGAAGTCACCAAACGATTTAGATTTAAGCTAGAGGCAGGGTGGCAACAAGGCATACGAAAGAAACAACTTCTTCGCGATGTAAGCTTGAAGCTCGGTATTCAAGTACAGGCAAAGAACTATGTGTTCGATCACAAGAAGGGCGAAAAAGAGATTGGTTCCGAAGACTCCAAATCTAGCTCTGTTAATGGCCAACAGAATGGAGACACGAAAGAAAAGAGGAAGAAGAAGAAGGCCCGCGGCGAAGAATTACCTCTCGTATCCTCGCCGATTGTTCTCAGCTCAACTTTTACACCTGGCGATATCGTGGACTTTGTTCCGATTGTGAAGCATTCAGCACCGCGAAGCGTACTGGCAGAGGAAGCTCTTGAAGCTGGCCGTCTGTCAATCGTCCAAAACCAGAAGAAGCTGGGCCAAGAGCTTCTCCTTGAGTCTCTATCACTTCATGAGCAGATATACGGTATTCTTCATCCAGAAGTCGCCAAGGTATACAACACTCTGTCGATGCTTTACTATCAGCTAGATGACAAGGAAGCCGCTATTGAGCTGGCGCGAAAAGCTATTGTTGTCGCTGAGCGAACTGTTGGCATTGACTCTGCCGAGACTTTGTTGAATTATCTGAACCTGAGTTTATTCCTGCACCAAGATGGAGACAGTAAAGGGGCATTGCTGTACTCAAAGCATGCATTGATGCTATGGAAACTCATATATGGCCCTGACCATCCGGATTCCATTACCACACTCAACAATGCGGCAGTGATGCTCCAACACCTTAAGCAGTACCACGAGTCCAGACTTTGGTTCGAGGAAGCACTTCGTGTCTGCGAATTGGTATTTGGCAAATCCTCAGTCAACTCAGCAACGCTGCTATTTCAGCTTGCGCAAGCATTGGCTTTGGACCACGATTCCAAAGGTTCCGTCAATCGCATGCGTGACTCTTACAACATCTTCCTCAGTGAGCTTGGGCCGGAAGACAAGAACACGAAGGAGGCAGAGAGTTGGCTGGAGCAGTTGACGCAAAATGCAGTCTCTATTGCTAAACATGCTAAAGACGTGCAAGCTCGTCGCATTCGTTCCGGCATTCGCTTTCCTGCCACTGCCTCGCCACCTCAACAGTCTGGGTCAGAATCTCAGCGCCTGGCCCGATCCTCCCCAGTTGACTCTCGAAGCATTGACGAGCTTCTAAAGTTCATCGAGGGAGCGGATCAAAAGTCCGCCTCTGCTAAGAAGCGTTCTGGACGAGGAAACCCAAAACGCCGGGGACAGTCATCAATGACTTAGTGATCGTTATCGACCAAGCGACTCCAGTCGCGGTATGTATCACGATTTTTTGGGAAATGAAAGCAAGGCTTGAGTACGGCTAGAATTGACACAACGTAAGGCATTATCGTTCGGGGCTGGAGACATATGTTATTTCTTGTTCTGGACTTGGGGCGGTCGGTAAAAAAATTGTACCTGAATATACATGTATTAAAAGGGAGTAAAAGAGCATCATGTGTGGGTAGGTCAATTTTCGGGCGGATCCCTTCACTCCGTCAGATGTACTTTTAGAAAGGGCAAAGAGCAAAACTCGCAGTCGCATAATCTGCTCATTGAGAGCGACTATGGGACTAAAAATCTTCACTCAACTCATCCATACTTCTCCCCCTGTGGGTCGGTTTCTGAACAAAGGAAGAGGGTAGATGGAGCAAGGCACGCAGCACAACATGATATTATTTGTGACTTGAAGGGCTTTGATACGATGCTGGCAGTTTGTATGAAGGGCCGATACCGTGAAGACTGGACGACGAGTTGTGATGGACATTTGTGGATGCGTAAAAGTAAGGCATCCTGAGCCAGATGGCTAGTTTACGTAAAAAGGCCGTATAACCGACGCAGTAGCACTGCCGATTCCTTATGCTGTCGCAGTCTCTTCTCTTATCTGGATCATGCCTTCTCGTCCTCCTCTGCCAGCACCTACTGTGTTTCATTTTCACTCCACTTCATTATGAAACGTCATGTCCTGCGTTGGCAACAGATAAGCCTCTCCCAACTGGAGCGTGATATGCCCCAATGCTTTGAAATCCCCTAAACAGATACGTCGGTCAGTGTCAGAGAGATAAGGAAAGGGACGGGACTGGGAGGAAAGATATCCTTCCGGCAAGAGCATTTTTCCAAACCTACTTTGTCAAGTCGAATCCTTGCTCTTCCTCGCCGTCTTCTGGCGCTTCGCGCCCTTGCACTAGGTTCGTGATGACTGTCTTTTGTGGTTTGGATGGGCTGCTGGGTGGCGATTTACTGGCTCGTGGAGGACTGCTACTCTGAGGGGGTAAAACTCCCGTTGGTTTAGATGGACTGTTATCATATGTGGCCGATGGCCGTAGCGGCGTGCTGCTTATATCAGCATACTTCCAGAAAGGTGCCGGCGAGCTCGTGGGCATATGTTGGCTTGGTCGCTGCGCTGTGCTCGGAGGCGCGAGCTTCGGATGGATCCGTGGCGGGGCTGGCGTTATGAAAGACGCGCTGTCGTCTTGCAGATACGATGAGGTAAGGGTGGGTGACTGAGGATTGAAAGTGGAAAAGGACGAGTCTGGTACGCTCTTGTTAGACCTCCGTTGTCGCGGAAGAGGGCTTCCATCTGCTGTCAACGCGGCGTTACGTCCAGCAACCCGTTCTGAATTTGGGCGCGGCGTGGAAAGCGAAGCACGAAAGGACGATTGAGGAGTGGGGGAAGGCCCAGGCGATGTCGTCCGTTTTCGCATAGATATTGGATCCCGTGACACCATGTCTCTTGGCCCCTGTGTAATGTAGTTGAGATGGCTTGGCGAGGATGGAGCTGAAGAACCTCGATGGCCCCCTCGGCCAATTTTGTAAGCGATTCTGATCATATCTTCTCTCGCCTCTGGGATGAGTTGCCACTTCATGCCTTTTCCAGGCTCATCAGTAGATCTAGCAACTTTATCAAAGGACTTGTTGAGAGAAAGATTGTGCCGAATAGAATTCTGAAGAAGACACAAAACATGGGTCAGAAGCAGTGCAGCACGGTCATTTACAACTTGCAGTGTAGGGAGTCTTTTCTATTGCCAAAAATGATGTTCTCTTACCTGCCAGCTATACGCTTGCTGATGGCGATAGTATGAATAGCTCTTCGTAATAAAAGTGTAGATTCCATTCAAATTTAGTTTCCCATCGGGAGCATTTATTATGGCCTGGGTGATCAGCTGAGCATAGCTGTATTGTGGCTTTATGTGTTGATTTTCCTCTAGGCTAAGATCAACCCCATGTGGACCTATCATGACTGCTGGGGTGATGATTGCGGGAGATGCAGCCGCCGCATCACCCACTCTCGGTGTTGACTGTGGTGTTCCTGGCCGTCGATAGCCAATAGGGGCAGGAGAAATGAGCTTTTGGCGAGAAGATGAAGGGCTTCGCATGGCTTCCGCTTTGAGGCCAGCTCTTTGAAGAAAGGCGGTATCGACGTTCAGAGGCGAGATCTCTGAAGGTAACACAAACATCATCTCAACGTTGCCAATTTCAATGACCTCGCCAGACGTAAGAGAATGCAGCGCTTTAGGTTTCAATGGCTTTCCATCAATCTTTGCGCCGTTACGACCTTTGATTTGGAGAATCCACTTCTCGTCTTTCGAGTCGAAACAAATCGAGGCATGGTCTCGCGACACCATTTTGCTGGGGCCAAGGTCGATGTGAACGTGTGCTTCATCGTCATCGTTTTCATCGCCTTGGGCCATCTCCGGAGCCCGCCCGATATTAACAGCGAGCTTGGTGATGTAGAAGGTCCAGTCCTGAGCGGCCACCTTGGCGTATGCTTTCACCCCGTCACGGTTGGCCTCATGAATGGTATTCGCGTGATCCTTGCTGGCCTGTACTGCTTGACCTTTGAGTTGCTGCGTGACCTGAGAAACAATATGATCGTCGTCCGTTTCCGCATGATGTCCATTATCAGGCGCTTGAGATGCTGATGTGGCACTGGACAGGAGGGTGGCCGAATCGACTGGGTCCGAGGCATGGGCTCTTTTGCGACGCTTGGCCGGTCGGGTAGGAGACGAATGTTCAACATCGACAGGGTCGGTAACGTCTTTGTCTTTGCGCAAGTCGCGGCGGCCACGCGGTATTCTTTTGGCCGTTGGAGCCATGGTGATCTTGTGCGTGTTGAATAACCTGGGGGGAGGTTGATGCTTGGGGGAAGGCGATAAGCCTTGGACGCTTCCAGATGCGGCAAGTCAATTAAGAATGATGGCTGACCCTCCACGTCGGCAACCGCGTTCTCGCGTTGCGAATGCCAGGGATGTCCGTGTGGTCAGCGTGTGGTCAGAGTACTCCTTGCTGCGAGTTGAGGTACTAAGGTTGTAGACAGGCACCGTATGTTCTCCACGGAGTACTCTATATACGTATATAGGTACGGAGTAGGTACATATCTACTTTATGTAGGTACATGGGCTCGTTGGAATGCCCAGAGTGGAGTCGAGCGGATAGCCCCCCGATAGATGAATTGAGGGCCAAGTTGCCTTGGGCCCCAATCACACGTGCTGCGTACATATGCATTACCTCTACATCTGCTCCGTGCTCGCTCTTCCTTATAGCGGATAAACGCAATCATGCACCATTCAGCTGTCAAAATATGTACATACGCATACCTGTACTGACACTTCCGCTTTTTATTCGCTAAACACACGCCGTTAGCTCTTTTTCAGCATCATCGGTAGCAGTACACCAAGCATACGAACGTTGACGAAGCGCCTCAAACGAAGACACAACAACATCCTCTCCGACTACTCCGTTCCTCATTGCCGCATGGTTGTGTTTGTTTCAAGGTCGTTGGTCGTATACGAGCCAAGCAGCCGCCGGCAACTCAGCTCATGACCCTTCTCGACTGACGAAGTTCATCGTGGCCTCAAACTCTCCTGGCACTATCACCACACATCATGGCGAGCGATCAAATCTTTGGCACGACGCCGCCCATGTCCGTAGCATTGCCCACTGAATCTGAGAAGCGCGCCAGCGATGCGCTTATCGAGGAGCTCCGGCGACAGAAGACGTTTGAGAAACCATCGGACACGGAGAAACGGTACACTTCCAAGGGCCTTGACCTGCTTACGATTGTTGTGAATACTTCATTGTGCAGCAATAAGTCCCCCCAAGCCTTGGTCTTGTTCTTCTAACACGCCTTTCTATCTGCCAATTATAGGTACAAGGTTCTCGAATCTCTACAACAGATATGCGACGAATTTGTCAAGCGTGTCGCTCGTGAAAAAGAACCCCAGAACGATGTTCTCATAAAAAACGCCCGGGGCAAGATTTTCACATACGGTAGCTTTCGTCTGGGTGTATTCGGTCCCGGCTCCGACATCGATACACTTGTGGTTGCGCCGAAATACGTGACTCGCGACGACTACTTCCAACACTTCCCTAAAATGCTTCAATCCATGGCTCCAAAGGGAGCCATAACGGATTTAACAGTGGTCACTGATGCGTTTGTCCCCGTTATCAAGTTTGAATACTCTGGCATTAGTATCGATTTGATCTTTTCTCGCGTCATTCAAAAGCAGCTCTCGCCCGAGTTTCGGGATCTTAGGGATTCTGGCCTTCTTCGCGGACTCGATGAGAAAGAGCTTCGCTCGTTGAATGGTACGCGAGTCACCGACGAAATACTTACATTAGTTCCTGAGCAAAGTACATTTAAATTAGCTTTACGGGCGATCAAACTTTGGGCTCAGCGCCGAGCACTCTATGGCAACATCATGGGCTTCCCTGGTGGCGTAGCTTGGGCTATGCTGGTTGCCAGAGTTTGCCAATTGTACCCAAAGGCTGCCGCTTCTGTCATTGTTAACAAGTTTTTCTTGGTAATGAGTCAGTGGCGTTGGCCTCAGCCTGTCTTGCTCAAGCCCATCGAGAAGGGTTCGCTCCCAGTTCGCGTCTGGAATCCCCAGGTACGCCGCTTTATGAAGGAATAGCTCCACCTCGATGTGATTGTGACTTTATTCGGCTGACTTGGAATCATTGATCAGATCTACAAAAGTGATTCGTTTCACCTGATGCCTATCATCACGCCTGCCTATCCTTCCATGTGTGCGACATTCAACATTGGCCGCTCATCCATGTCCATAATCACAGAGGAGTTGCGGCGAGGGCTGGCAATATCCGAGAGCATTATGATGGGCAAACAACCTTGGAGTGACCTTTTTGTGAAGCAGACTTTTTTCACCTCGGATTACAAGTATTACATATCTGTCACATCGGCCAGCAAGTCGAAAGAAGCCCACAAAATCTGGTCAGGCTATGTTGAATCCAAAATCCGCATGTTGGTACAGAAATTAGAGCAGCATTCGTACATAGCTCTTGCGCATGCTTTCAACAAAGGTTATAATCGCCGTCATCACTGCAACACGGACTCTGAATTAGCACAGGTACAAGAAGGAAGTTTAGACTTCGTTCAAAAAGAACTGGGTGATTCCCAAACCCCAAATTCGAGTGGATTAAACTCTACGAGTGCTGAAGACACAGAAGTTGTCGACTCGACCGAGGTCTTTACCACTACTCACTACATCGGTCTGAGGCTAAGTGCAGGTAGGTTCAACAAATATCTGCTCGGGCAATGGCAAATGAGGACTTTCCTGTGCATTTATCATCCTTTTCATTATGTTCTCCGCCTCCGAATGTATTCCTCCCGCTTAGCTAATGATATCTAGCTGCCAAATCCTTGGATTTATCCTACCAAGTTGACGAGTTCAAGGCCTTGTGCATTCAGTGGAAGAAGTATGAAGACGAATTAAAACCTCTAGTTTCACTTGGAGTCCAACATGTCCGCTGGTGTGTACTTCTGCCGAGACCTTCCAACTTTTGAGCGAGCCGTGTGTTAAAGTCTCTATGTACAGCTTCGACCTCCCCGACGATGTGTTTGAAAGTGGCGAGAAGAAGCCTCAAAAGAAGAGCACCAAAATTAAGAAGCGCGAGGCGCCAGAGGTAAGGGAAGACCACATTGTGTTTGCTGAGATGCAATGAGCTCTTAAAGCTAATCCACTTTCCCAGGACAATGCACCACCACCAGCGAAGAAGCAGCAGACATCCGTTGCCGCTGCAGGTTGAATCAACACTCCGGTGCTACTGAAGTTCTCTTAGGCCAGGAACGGCGGCTCGAGATTCTCGTCGCAAGTGACCGAGGTGATGAGCTATTGACGCAGCGTCTGAAATATGTTGAAGATATAGCCCTGTCTGGTTCTCTAACGCATTTATATGGCCCGCTGACCCGCTGACCAGTGTCTGACAATGCAGTTACAACCTGGCCACATTTGATTAGAGACGAACAGATTCACCCCTCAGCTGTCAGATATTTCACCTGCCTCGATACAATGTTCTTGAAACGCAGCTCACGTAGCAGAACATTCGGCAGGTGAACGGAAAATAAAGAAGAAAGATAATTACCCGAACTCTGATAACTTTTTACAAGCATAGAAAAAACAAAGAAACAAAGGAACAGAAGGGAAAAAAGAAATACACGGTGAGCACTTCAGCGACAGAAAACCTTGAATTTGCAAAGGCAAAGTTGAGTCTTTGTCTACGGCACGTAATCATGGGCGCCCTGGACAGAGCTGCCTTTGAGGCGTAGGACCTGGAAATGTGCGGGTCATCGCACGTATATTTACTTGATTATCTGTTTTTTTTTACCTTTCGGCAGAATACTTGTTAGATAGTAACAAATTCAATGATCTGTGTCTTCCTATTCCACGTTCTTAGACAGTGATTTGCAACTTTGACTGAACGCCCCATTCCCCCCAATGAGACACCGTCAGTCAACTGACATCAACACATCCCGTCCCCTTTCAGAAGATTGCAGCGCAGGAAAGACTGTGACTGTCGGCAAAATCGGCATCTTTTCTACAGGTCGTCGTCGTCGTTATCGCTGCCACTAGACCAGTCATCTTGATACGCATCAGCCATCTCAGCGATGCCATTGCTCAGCCCTTCTCGTTCGTCCAGGCTGATCAACCGACGAGTTGCCTGTGCTCGAAGCGCCCTCAGCTGTACGCAGATAGAGGTATCTGTCCTCAGGAAGGTATTGAGAAGCATACAGCTCTTGCTAGCAGCGGATGTGTAAATCCGGGGGTAGCTGTCCAAGAGCGGAAACTCCAAGGATGTGTCGTATCTATCATCGTTTTGTGTCAGTTTGATAACCCTGGGTTCTAGGGGCAAAAAGGGAGGGAGGTTGTGTCTTCGGAAGTATAAGCCACGCTGGAAATGCCATACCTTTGAATGACAGGGTTTCCGATCCTGTTCCGCTGACTCTCCGGTGTGCCCTTCGCCATATTCTCATGAAGAGGTCCACGGCAACCTGTGATTTGTCCAAAAATGCGATTCCGACGCTCTTTTGTCTCCGTGCCAGCAACTCCGCCGACATGGAACAGACTGACTGTTTCCTTCTCACCATCCGTTTCTGCGGGCTCCGGAAACGGGCTCATCCCTGCCGAGACCACGACTTGAGTACCGCTCGTATTAAGTCTCTCAGCCATGTCACTCATGGAGACATGGCCGGAGCTGCCTTTAAGTCGTGAAAAGATCGAGGAGCTCTCGGCCATGGCCGCGAATACCGCGGCTGTATGCCAAGGAGCGGTCCGATCCAGACGCGTGAACGGTGCAAAAGATGTTTCGGGCGGCAAGGCCATGGGAACGATGATCGACGCCTGAGAGTACCCCTCATACAGACTCTGTGCGATATTAGCCGTACGAAGCTGGCGCTTCTCTCTCGGGACATCGGTGATAGGACTTTGCGCGCCCCAAACCCAAATTATGGACTTGGGATATTCGTCGCGCAGATGTTCTAGATACGATGCGCCGAAGCCGCCCCATGCGTCATCCAGCGAAGTGAATACCTGTATGCCCTGCATGAGATCGCACTCTTCTACAAAGGGCCGCCAGTCCCGATCTACAATGTCATGCTCCCTGTCCAATGAGGAGAATAGCTCGGTGCCCATGCTGAAGTTTTCAAAGGGCCGGATGGACGAGTTGAGCTCAAAGTCGTACAGCTGGACGGCAGACTTGGGGTGGAAGTAGGTTCTGGAGTAGTCCGACCAGTATCTCACGTGCGATGCAGTGAGAGGCGCCGGCATCATGCCGGCATCCAGGCTCTCTTGGTATGCGCTCGGCTTCAGAGGCTGTTGTTTATGAACGGCCGCATCTCCGGACCTGTGTCGAATTGACGCGCCTCTCGTCAGTACACTAGTATTACTCTCCATTCCCATGAATCTCCATCTCCATAGCCCTCTTCTCTAGCAGTTTCATCCCCATAGACCACTCACCAGAGAGACGCGGCCACTGGAGCTGAGTTCGAAGACGCATCGTAGAGGGGATTGATCTTTCGCAAAGACCCAAAGCCGCCCTTGAGATCGTAGATGACGGTCCGTGGGAGAAACGTTTCGCTTCCGTCCGCGCCAGTCCCGGGCCGGAAGTGGACATTGTGGTCTACGACGGACTCTTCATGCTCGCCGTACGTGAAGTAGGACTCCTGCGCATTCCAGAAATGAGTGGCGGTGTAGTTGCTGAGATTCCCTAGTTGAAGCGTGAGGATTTCGCGCATGACCACGACTGTGAGAGATGAGCTGCGTGCGCAAAAAATCGGAGCAGAAAACTGGAGCTCAAAGGCGTATAATCCGCGTATGTATTATCTTAATAAGGTCAAGGCAGAGAGCTCAGAGTCGCTGCCATAACTATAGTTATGTACATGATGCATCAATGAGCATACACGCATTGCTACAGGTACCTTGTAACCTAGGTACCTAGGTACATATGTACACACCTCCGCGATCAAAAAGCTTGCAGAACAGGCTTATCGATTACGCAGATAAGAATGGAATCCTGACGCAATGTCGTCATCGTTCTGTATTCCTCGATTCTTACAATATAAATGAACGGGGTTATTTAAGAACATCAAAGCATCTCTATACCACCAAAAGCAATGTCTGAGGCCATACCGAGGCCAGCCGAGGCCAAGTTCGGCTTCTGGGCAGAGCTAGAATCCTTTAAATCACCAGAGTCAAAACCCATCGCTAATCTGCCCGTGGTAGGAGGCAAAGCACCACCGGCCGACAAGTTGCGTCTGCCTAATGGCAAAGATACCCTGATTGTGTTTCTACGACACTGCGGCTGTCCTTGTAAGTTCTTCCGCTCCTGTTTCGCATCGCTCGAGTTCAATGTGCATGTGGTGTGGGTTACGCAGAAAGCTCGTATATGATGGTAAATTGTACACTGTAAACGCAAGCTAATGCCATTTTCACTTCAGTTGCAGAAAAAACGTTCAAACGGCTGGCAGCTGTATCAGAACGGCATCGAGGTATTCACTGTGTCGCTGTTTCACATTCTTCGCGTGAAGCAACCGAACGGTGGATTCCACAAGTCGGCGGTGCGTGGCAAACCGAAGTGATCATTGACCAAGAGCGCGACGTCTATGCAGCTTGGGGCGTAGGATTGTCCAGCACCTGGCACGCATTCAATCCGTTTTCGCTCTACTCCGTATACCGACTGGGCGCCGATGAGGGAATTTGGAATCGTGCCACGGAGAGCGGAAGCCGCTGGCAGAAGAGTGGCGCTTTTGCCGTGGATCGCAACGGCGTTGTCCGGTGGCTGCACGTCTCCAAGGCGGCCGATGACTTGCCTGATTTTGATGCCGCCATTCAGTCTCTCGGGGTTGAACCTCGCCTTGATGGTGGATCTGATGAATCCCAAGTACAGAAGCCATAGAGGCCACTTTGACTGGACTCAGTAGCCTTTGATGCTCATTGCGCTATTGTGTGCGGTCATTGTTTCAAGCTGACTTTCACTTACACGAGGCATACATGCTAAAACATAGCGCACACAATGCAAGATTGTGTATTCCTCTTGGAAAGGCGGTATACGATAGCCAGAGTATGCCTTGGGACGTATTGACCGAGCTTCGTCAATGAACGCGGGTAGGCAGGATTATGAGCAACCTGAGCGGACTGGCGCGCAAGTAATGGCCAAAAATGTTGTACCTCAAGCTCTAGAATGACTCTAAATGCACATTTGAGACAGTTCTTGATGAAGCAATCCCTTGCCTGGTCGACAGGCTTCTTCAAATGCTTGGCCTCCCGAGTGGAGCCGAGCCAAAGCTGATGAAGATCGAATGGCAGTTCCGAGGCATATCACCGTGGTTTCGATAACATGAGACGCGTAACAGCAGCAGTTCGAGACTTGTTGGCACTGCCAATAGTTCCTTAGGTTATGTATACCCTTGCAGAACTCCGACACGTCAAGCCCCCAGGTACGCGCATTGTTAACCCAAACTCAAAGGTCATCCGGTGCAATAACTTCAGAAGCACCTGTAGGGTCCTGTGAGAATCAAGTTCCACTGATGTGATAGCTCTGGCCGAATGATCCATGCCACAAGACAACCAAATATACCAAAAGTGCTCAACAGCTCGAGGGTCAACTTGCCACCGCCTCGAATCTTGCTCGCGAGCTCGAGTAGCCCGAGTGGATCTTGATTACTGCTCATTGATGCGCCATACGGCTGACGGCAACATCGCAATCGCGGCTGGGTACAATCCGTTCTCATCGTTACCAGACAGTCATCGGCCAGGTGCACTTCGGACTGCTGCTGAAAGAGATTCAAGCGCTCCAAAGTCAAACTTTGCCGCAGCGTCTCAGCCCAGCTAGAGACTTCCATCCTGCCCCAGTACTGCTCATCCAAATGTGCACTCGTCAATAATGTTGAGAAGGGGTTGGCCTTTGAATACAGAGGTCTGTAAATCAGTGAAGAATAGGGCGAGCTTTTCTTCTGACCGCCTTTTCGCAGCCAATACACGGCCCTAGAGGCGGCCGAATGACGAAGCCATGAGCTACCATCGACTGACATTATGTTTGTGACTAGAGAGTCCAGGTCTGTGCGAAGTAGTGGTGGTTGATAATCAGAAGCCATCAGTATGCTGGCGTCAATTGTGTCGTAATCCAGCCGAGTGACGCTCGATACCGCGTATACCAAAGGGGACTCCAAGTCTGAACTTGGCTGAGAACATGTAAAACAGTTTATATCCGCAAGTCTGAGTTGCTGAGAGATCTGTTGTTTGGTCGCACCGAGTTGGTCAATCGGTATATGGTCGGCAAGCGCCAGCAAAGGGATGACGTTTGTGTTCTGTTGGAGTTTCTTCATGCATTCAATGTCAAGAAAGGAAGGCCCTGGACCGTTATTAGCATTGAAGGACGTGCCCGTGCCTGCTGTGAGGGAAACACACCCGTAGAAGAAAGTAAGTAGAGCACTACATCGACATTTGGTTCGGTTTCACCACTTAAAAGGGCACAAAGATTGACATCATCAATGGGGCTGTGCATTAAATGGGCTAATTGAGACTCAACATATTCGACTGCTGGAAATGACGTCTGTGAAGCGTGTTAGAAGACACATATCTTACTACCGCAACGTGTGGCAAGATGCGTACCTCATTGCTACTCGTATGAGCGTTACAGTCCACAAAGCAAATGTTTCTATCCAGCACCTCGTCGGTCAGTATAGATGGCCTTCTTTTAGCCAGCTTCTGACCCTGATAAGTCCTCCACCACGGTTTGGGCCGTGTGCTGGCATATGTGATCCTCGGTGTGTTTTCCCTAGCCGACTGCATGCTGTCCATATGAACAATATGCGTGCAAGATTGTGCTATTGCGAGTATGAGAGATCTTTTCCCAATGCCTATCTCTCGGCTCCGGATTAGCATGACTACTATACATTTTCCCCATGATAGATTCACGTAAACTAACCAGCCTGTCCCGTGACCAGAATTTTCAGTTTGCCCAATGACTTTCCAGTTTCTGAAAAGGAACGGCGCTGAGGCACCGTTAAGCTTGGCATAACAAGTTGCGGAGCCTCAGCGAGGCCTGAAACTGCGTGAGAAAGCCCTGGCGAGCTTCTGCGTGGTAGCTCCGAAAAGCTGGGGGAGAGGCTTCGTGGATCCTCTGACACGGTGAAACTCGATGTGTCCCCGGGTGATGACGGATCGCTACCGATGGAATCGGGCCTGAAGGCAGCTGGCTTGACGGGAGTTGACAATGGTGAGGGTGTCCCCTGATTCTTCTGCGAAATTGGCGGCGGGTGGCCAAGCTCGCTTTGCTCACTGCTGCATTCCGACTCTTGTGCCGACGCGTATGCATGCTGCTTCCGTGACTGCGACGGCACATTAGAGTCATCTTTCACGCCCGAATCGTGGCCATGATAGAGAGCAGACTCGGTCGTAATGAAGCAGGCCAGTGGCGTTGCGGGAGCGGCTTGTGATGTAGTGTCCAAGACGTCGTGAAGCTGGCGAGTACACGAGATGTCGGCGGCGGCGCGTGCAGATCTCATGCTGTGCTGTATGGCCAAGCCCCGTACAGTTCGAGGCTGAGCATTAATCAATAGCAGACGTTGATGTCGGTTGAATGCAGTTTGCGACGAGGTTGCTGCCCGATAACGCAGCAGGTTGCGAACCCGCGCACGCGGCGGCACTACACAACCCACACAATCCATGCCATCTCCCCCGATTTCCCCGCGTTAAGTCCGCAGCGGCAGCGCAGTGGCCACATGCTGCGCCACAGTGTAGCTACCTACCTAATCAGCACAGTTACAGGCTACAGCACGACAGGATGTACAGTATGTATGGCCAATCCAGAATGTCCTGGGTATTGTGCACTCGTAGGTACTCCATACTACGGTGCTATTCGTGTCAAGTTGTCAACTCTCGAGGCGGGGCCTAGGCTAAGGCGAAAAGTGGCCTCAAATCGTCTGGCGGCCGCGGGGCAAGAGCCGCAAGACTGGTGAGATTTAAGGTGGCTGGTGACTCGTGAGTGACTGACGTGCGAGAAAGCGTCAGTCCGACTTCAACTCTGCCTTAGGTATCCACGTCCTTTTGTCCTCACACATCGTTTCTCCTACATCGCATTGACCTCCTCCTCCTCCGAATGCTATCGGCCCGAGACAGAGGCCTCCTCATCTAGGCCATTACGCGATTACGAGATCTTACTGCCAGCGACCGTGTCCTCCGGTGTTTCGATATTGTGCGTCAATCCTGCGATCACCATACCCGGCAAAAATGGACGGCAAACGCCATCCTAGCTCGTTCCAGCAGCTGGAAAAGCTGGGCGAAGGCACATATGCCACTGTAGGTCGAATGCCACCAACTCCGGCTTGATTGCTCATCTGTGCCATGTGAATATTCCTCAAGCTTATGAGGGCGATTTTCTAGGTCTTCAAAGGCAGAAATCGGCAAACCGGGGAGCTCGTTGCGCTAAAAGAAATCCATCTCGACTCGGAAGAAGGAACTCCATCGACAGCCATTCGCGAGATCTCACTCATGAAGGAGCTGAAGCACGAGAACATTGTGGCACTGTACGATGTAATCCATACCGAAAACAAGCTCATGCTTGTTTTCGAATTCATGGACGGCGACCTAAAACGATATATGGATGTGAACGGCGAACGGGGTGCCCTCCAGCCGAATGTGATCAAGAGCTTCATGTATCAGCTGCTCAAGGGGATAGAGTTTTGTCACCACAATCGAGTACTACATCGTGACCTGAAGCCGCAAAATCTCCTCATCAACAGCAAGGGGGTGTTGAAACTTGGTGATTTCGGTCTTGCTAGGGCCTTTGGTATCCCTGTCAACACATTTTCGAACGAGGTCGTCACATTGTGGTACCGAGCCCCCGACGTTCTCCTGGGCAGCAGAACGTACAATACCAGTATCGACATTTGGTCTGCAGGCTGTATCATGGCCGAGATGTTCACAGGAAGGCCTTTGTTTCCTGGAACTACGAACGAAGACCAAATCGTCAGGATATTCCGCATAATGGGAACTCCCACGGAGCGCACTTGGCCCGGTATCTCGCAGTTCCCCGAGTATAAGCCTACATTCCAAATGTATGCAACGCAGGACTTGCGCAGCATTCTTCATGCTATAGATCCCGTCGGAATCGACTTGCTACAACGGATGCTACAAGTAAGACCAGAGCTGCGCATCAGTGCACATGATGCTCTCCAGCATCCATGGTTCAGTGATCTGATAATGCATCATCATCACCACCAACAGCAACAACAGCATCAACAACAACAACAACAATTTCACCAACATCAACATCAACAAGCTATGTATGCACATGCAAGAGCGTACCCCCATAATATGCCGGCCCCACATTACCGTCATTACTAGATGATTGTTCTGGATACATATCCGAAATTTTCCTATCATCCTTACTTTCTGCGACATTTGTGTTTTCTAGCGTTTTGGGGAAGCGGATTTTGTCTTGTTTACGTCTCTTTCACGTTTCGATGCTCACACTGCCAACGTCAAGGCTACGACCTAGCGTAGCGCTGGCTTATCATTCACTTCACCCCTTGGGCTTACGGAGTCTGGCAAAAGGGGGTTGTTTCTTCATTTTCTTGTGCCGTATGGTTTCTTCGATAGATCACTTTAGGTTTCGCAGCCACCGATAAAAAAATCGAGATACGTTATGAAGAAACATCGTGCCCATTGAAATTTGTGCCATCGTGATTACTGTCGAAGCTTGGGAAAATCTCCAGCCGCGGTGAGGTTTCTCCTATTTCTATATGCTCTTACTTCAAGCTTTGAATGAAATTAAACAGCGGATAATGTATCCTTATTAACGGCAGGGTGCAGAATATTGGTTCTTAAAACAACGCCTTGCAGCATGTACTCTTACATCACCCACAAACCGGCTTAACTTCTATTCACGAGGCTGCCATCGACGGGACTCTTAAACTTTCGCTTATTAGGCTCCTTGGACCAAGTTTCGGCCAACGCGGCCGTATGGTCCTCTTCAGGTGGTAGCCCTAAGCTCTCGCGCAACTTGGCAACTTCGTCGCGGACGGATTTGGCGACCTGAATTCTCAACTGGGTGGCTTCATGCCCGTGAGTCAAGAAATCTGGATCGCCGCGACTAACGAGTTTTTTCCAGGCAGCTCGTTCTCGACCAAAAACGGCATCCACGTCGGTCGGCTCTCCTATCACGACTCGGATACTTTTGCCGATACGAGGCAGGAATTCTGGAAATCCGCGATCCTCAGGCATGACATCTTGTGTGCCATGTATGAACATGGGAATGAACTCTGGCGCAGGGTCACTCTCCAGGATAAGACGAGACACTCCCCACTTGAAATATCGAAGAGAGCTATCGGGGCTTTGATGGCAACAAGCTTCTGGGAACACATGAACCCAAGAGGCACGATTTCCCGCAAACGCCGCTGGTGAGACAAAAGAATCTTTTCCATCCGTAGAAAACGAGGCGCTAAAGGTTCCCGGGGCTTGTTTCGGGCCAGACAATAGGCCTAAAGCTTGCGTCATGGTTGGCTGATACAGACCACCAGAGGGTGAGTGCCACAGACGACGAGTTGGCAGGACTTGACCGAGACTGAAAAACGTCGAGAAAATCCTGTAGCGCCGGAGGCAAGCAGCTATGTCAACTGCTGCTCGCTTGAGATGCGTACGAATCCACGAACACAAACATACATATATATAGGCATACGTAGGGGCAAAGCGAGGGCGAAATGAGGTGAAAGGATGAGTAGCAAGGCTTACTTGTTCTTAAAGCAGATATCATGGGCGCCTAGGCTCCAACGCATATTGTCAGGACTGCACAAGTAACGAATGGGAAGAATGCCCCAAATTAGGGGATCGTCGAGACTGCATTTATCCCAAGATCAGTGGGCTGATCAATTGAAGAAAGGGTGAACCCAGAGGAGAGGCGACACAAGTGGAACGACATGCATTGGCCACAACTTACACGGCTACGTGATTACAGACCGTCAGCAATCCTCGCTCTCGACCCTGAGTCCGTCGCCGGTCGAGAACGTCAAGAAGGTGATGCAGACCCGTGACCTCGACTTTGTTGAGCCCGAACAAGAAACCCCGAGAGATAAGTCCGGCCGTACTCATGACTGCCACTGAGCCCAGACGCCATGGCAAGCTCCGGCGCGGAGCTGGGTCGGGGCTCACTATCATGATGTAGGACAGGTGGCAACGTGAGCCGAGGGAGTATGGATGAGGCGGAAAGGGACTGCTGTTAAGGGGTCTTTCTCATGGCCAATGCTCGGGGAGGGGGAGCTCCATGCAGCAGCTGTGCTGACGCCAAAGATGTAATATCTAGAAGTGGTACCCTGACGTCAAATGCCAATGGACGTGAGTCGCCTGGCGTTGCTCTACGTGACACAAGGAACTTGGAAGTCTGCAGACTGCGTGGTGTTGCTGGCATCGGAAAGCAAATTTTGGTGGGGCCGTCTCGGTAGAGGTACTCAGGTACTGTGTACCTCTTCTTTCCTGCATGACGCTCCTCGAGTCTTGCATCACCAGCGAGACGAGCATTCATCCTTTTTCGTTTTCTTGGGGGCTAGCTATTTCCGAAGCCCTCTATACTATGTCACACAGTAAGACCTCTCCCAGCGAGAATTAAAACGAAGGCATATTCCTCCGGCCAAGTCTCTGTCTAGTGGGCAAATTGTCCAGATGATTTCGAGCATAACCCGCAAGCTTGGTGGAACATTCTTCTGACATCACCCTTTTCTCGCACGTATTAGGCAAAAGAAACACATCGCGCTTTGATTTCACGTCTCATGAACGTGCGGTTGCCAAGGCGAACTGGTCCTCCAGCTCGGCACGTCTCAATCGCGATTCCTACCTTCCGTTCGGTTCCTGTAGCCTCTGTCTAGAAATCGCGCGGGACCCCGTGGCCTGTTCCCAGGGAGACATTTTCTGCCGCGAATGTGCCCTGGCCAATCTCTTGGCGCAGAAAAAGGAGCTCAAGAGGGTTGAGAAGGCACGCCGTCACGCAAGTCAGGAAGACGCCAGAGCGAGAGTTGCCAAAGACAGCGAGGATCAACAACGGGCTATTCGAGACTTTGAGTTGGTCCAAGCAGGATTGGCTGCCTCTTCTGGCCAGGTCGTCAATTCAGGCGCAGTAGAAGCCGAGACGAAAGAAGCTTCACGTGCGGGAACGAAACGCAAGTTCATACTCGACGAAGATGAGCTTGCTCGGATAGCCAAGGAGGATAGAGCAAGAGCTCGAACAGCCATAGAAAGCGAAAAGGTGAGGCTAGTTCTCCTCAAGTTTTATTCTTTTCATTCTCTTCAGAGCATGGTGCTGAAAGTATTCAAACTTGACAGGCAGCTAAACCAAGCTTGCCGTCTTTCTGGACACCATCTTTGACACCAGATGTGAAAGACAGTAGTAATCTACGCCCTACCAGCTTGGAAGTCAAAGCAGTGCCTATCTGTCCGTCATCCTCAGATGACTCAACACACGCTCTATCGATGCAAAGTCTAGTAACTGTACAGTTTCAAGAAGATGAGGAAAAGTCAACCAAGACCAAGACCAGGTCGTGTCCATCATGCCTCAAAGCCCTTACCAACTCGTCAAGTCCAGTCATGATGCAGCAATGTGGTCACGTAATGTGCCTCAGCTGCGTCAAAAGATTATTGTTACCATCGAAAGCCAAAGAAGTCTCTGCCGCGTCGCCTGATCCTGACGCACTTTTGGTCTGCTACGTCTGCGAGACTCCAATACGCGATAAGTCTGGCACACAACTTCAATTGGCGGCGAAATCATCATTGCCCATGGGTCTAGTTCTTCTCAAGTCAGAAGGCACCGGCTTCTCTGCCCGTGGATCTAATAAAGTGAACAAATCCGGTGTCGGATACCACTGCTGAGGTATGGCACATGGCTTGTCGAAGTGCGACCGTTGTAGCCTACTCGGATATTGACGAAGATCGTTCATACACGGCAATTGCAAAAACTCCAAAATTCATAGACGTTGCATCTTTCATCGCTTCTCCCTTATGCGTCTTCGCAAATATGGCTGAGAAAGGAACCAGAGACGGATGACAAGACGATGAAGACTCCCCTTGGTCACCATTGTCAACCCATGACTCAGAAAGCCTTTCAAAAGCTCACCCTGGAGTCCATCAAATAAGGCTCGAACGCCTTCCTTGTTGATTATTCGAATAATGATGCCAAAAACAGTCTTGTCGAATATTTCAAAGAGACGAGTAAGAAACGATTTGGGACCGTGCTCTCTATTTGCAGCGTTCTCGCTCTTCTCAGTGCTGGCCGAACCAGTAGACTCGACGTCGTTTGGTATTTGCAGACGAGTCCGTCCAGTCTGGAAGGGATATGTCAGCACTGTAGCAGCTGATTTGCTGAACGCTGCCAACAGAAAAGCAATCCAAGCGACCGGAATATCTTCTCCCTCAAGCGCTGGAATGATGCGCCGCGCCAGGCGGCGATTGACGAAGAAGGTGATACTAGGACTCATAGTCAGGATCAGGGTCGCCGAATATCCTGACCAGAGACCGGCGACCCCGCCGCCTTGTCTTTTAAGTTCTGACAACGCTTCGCGCAGTGATTCCATATCCGACTGTATCTGCATGCGCGTGACCACGTTGGAGATGGGAGTCGTCACGACTCTAGAGCAAGCACCAGCGAGTGCGCCGGTAGCCAACTCCCGTACTACACTAGACTGGCGAATCGTCTGCCGCAAGTAGGTATAGAATCCAAAGAACAGAAAACTATCAACAAGTGATTTGCCAACGCTAGGCCCGAGACCATTGTAGAGAGCTGCAATTCCGCCGTCGCGCGAAACGACGGTCCGTAGCCCATCGATCACTCCATCGTATTGATCTGCGCTGTCTAGTTGCCGTTGCCGTTGTCGTTGCGCCTTTAATCGTGTGGTGACAAGGTCCAGGGGGAATACTGCTGCAGTTGATATACCTGTGCCAATGGATCCGGATACAGCATGGCCCAGAGCGTCGAAAGCGGCGTTGGAAGGCATCGATGGTGATGGTGATGGTGATGGTGATGGTGGCGATCGATGTCGATATAGATGTTGTTGGACAACGGTAATCGGTGCAATTGGGCGCAAGCTCACAAGAGTCACTCACGAAGAGACGGATGCAATGCGCCCCGTTCTCCTGTAAATAGAAAATCAAAACAAATGTCTACTTGGAAATACATGCTCCGAGCGTCGAGAAGTTTGCCGGCGACGATGCATTATCTGTCATGTGGTGTGGATCATGATGTCGGGTTGTCTGCAGCCGAGGTTGACCGGTTCGCTGGCTACGTCATCGATGCGCATTGACTGAAGCCTCCCAAAGTTCGTACGACCAATGCACAGACAGCTTATTTAGGCCAGTTGACACTCTGCAAGAGAGTCAGGTGTATTAGTAGTAGGTAGACATATGTAAGTAATGTATGTAACTTGATTGCTCATTTGCATGTCAAGTAGAGCATAATATGAGCGAGAAGCAGGATAAAACATAACTACAGTACTGAATCAATTGCCTATTTGCTCCCACTGGAGTTACATATGGAAGATGATTGAATCAGTCGAGATGTCATCATGTCACACGGAACGAGCTAGCCTGATTTAGATGTTCATTCTGTATGTCATGGCTTCATGCCCATTTTCGCCGTCACCCGAGGTAACACACACGCCGTACGCCCGTCGTTATGCCATAACTCTGCTGGGTATAATCAATTCCAAGAGACACACGAAAGATTTCCAAAGGCTTCTTCGTCCAGTCGTACCATCCAGATTCGCAGAAAACGCCGCCCAAAACCCAGCCTAGCTGAAAGTCCCTGAAGCAAAAATCATTGAAAAGAACACAGTGCATCGAGGCCTGCTGATCCGATATGAGTGTTCTGTGAAAGAGTAAGGGCCCCCATACGATGCAAGTAAAAAATAAAGTACACCTGTTGGAAATATGACACATGCTGTCCCTCCACGTCAGACTTAGTGACTTGATACCAGGGTAGCACAACACACATGAGATAGAGTAAGTGTGGTCTGAGTAAGATGGGGGTAGGTACAGTAATCGTAATAATCGAGCCAAGGCAAGGGCAAGGGGTGAAAGGAAGAAAAAAAAATGACAGAAAACGCCGCGTCAATGTCGTTATTCAAAGAACAAGAGTGAAGAATTTAGGCACGACTTGCTACAGAAGAGCGCCTTTGTGCTGCGCCAGCAAATGTAGATGATCGTGCCGACTCGGGAAAGCCAACGGATCCGGTATCGGGTTCACCTGGCGCATCTTCATTCTCATATAGCTCTGGCTGACTCTCAGAGAATCTTCGTGGTGCACCAAGTCCCATGACTTGAAATATGTTGGTTCGTCCCCCGTTAGTAGCCAGTTGTAATTGTTCTTGGAGCCTTGAGAAATGGTATTGCCGCTTGATGGGTACAAAGATTGGTTGGGGCACTAGGGGTTGCGGATGCCAGTTGGATAGAGAATTCATAACGGCAGCCGTCTCTTCATCCGAGTCGACGGGGCCGGTGTTTGCTTCATCCTCGTCCTCGACAGGTGCGTTGGCATCGAGGGCAGCCTCTGTAGGAAAGGCAACATTGCGTTAGTCTTTTGGGCCGTACCGTGTTTTTCCAACTTGAGGGGATTGCGCGCCCACTTACTCTGCTGTTTGGCTTGGTTCTTCTTTTGATAGGCGGCCAGAAGCATATCATATGGTAGGGATCGACCAACCACAGCCCGTTTTGCTCCCATGGAATGACTCTTGCAAGTTAAGGATCGGGCACATGGTTGCCCATTTGGCAGAATTACACCACATTGTCGTTCAACGTCGACGGGCCCTGTAACACATGCGTCAGCGGAAAGAACTTCGTCACGACAAAACACCAGACGGAGAAAAGAAAGAGAAAATGATAGTAAGGTACCTTTAGGTTTCGGGACTTTGGGTTTCGGCTCGTCCTTCTTCTTCTTAGCTCTGGGGCCCTTTTCTGGATCGCCGTCTGCCTTGCGCTTCTTGCCGCCTTTCTTCTCATCTTGGGGCTTTTTACCGGGTTTTTTAGCTGCGTTGTTGCCCTTTTTATCATCACCGGCTCCATCGCCATCGCCGTTTCCGTCATCAGCATCGCGGGCTTCCTTCTCTCTAGCTGCCTCCTTGGCGCGCTCCCGAGCTTCTCGCGCCTCCTTTTTCCTTTGCGCTTTTTCTTTCTTCAGCTTCAAGCACTGAGCTATGTGTGCCTTCGCAGCCGTTTTTAGAACACCTTTTTTGCAATGTTTGCATTGGTGCAAGTCGGGGGTATCTATCAAGGGTCGACCGGTTGCGAAAGTGTCTCGGGCTGTATCGTCTAGCTCGTTCACGATAGGTCCCGGGGAACAGACGGTGTCTGGCGGCGAATTCCCGGTCTTCTTGTTTTCAGGATCTACTTTCGATGAAGTAAGCGTTTTGCACGTGACAGAAGTTGCGCTGTGATATGACGAGTATACCTTCGATCACGCTGCCATCTCTCCAGTTACCAGGTTTACTGTGCTTCGGTGGTACTTTCTTCAACTTTATCGCCCCAAGCTTCTTTCCTGTCTTGGAAGCCACTTTGATGGTCTTTTCGTTGCCTGATACACGCTGTCAGTCGCGGCCAGAAGCATCGGATGCGCCTCAGAAGCTACCTTTCCGAGACTCGGCGTCAGACGCCATGATATTTCGTGTTGCGATGATCCCTGGAAACGGGTCGAATCGGCATCGAGGGTCGGGCAGATCGATCACCAGAAAGGAGAAAATCTTTAGATCCCGAATTTTTGCGCGGTGGAGAGTGAGAACAAATAGAGGAAGAGGTCCATGTATGAAGATATATTCGAATGGCTTATCATTATGATCGCGGAGACCAACTGACGTGCAGTTGCGCGCTGCGTTCAGTCTAGCGGAGTAAGCAATAATAATAATCCGATCCGATCACGTTCTTGTCGGGACCCGCTCAGTGCCAACTCGCAAAATGGGGAACACCGTATGTACATATGTACTCCGTACATCGCTAAATATCTTCTGTTGGTCGGTGCCAGACAAACCGGATAAGCCTGATTGATACCTCGACCGCTAGAGCCTACCTAGATGCGTCTCGTTTACGCAGGTACATATGTATTTGCATTTCAAGGAATGGGGAATCACTTCGTGCAATTGGGACCTCAACCACAAGTCCTCTGCCATCACATGATCCGGCGCAAACCTGCTTGATTCCATTGCAACCATGCGACAGGCCAGAACCTAAAAGTAAAGACGTCATGGTTCGAGACGCCCAACGCCGCACGCGGCTGCCGACAACACGGGCGATACACACGAGGTTCGATGCGCCCCCACCTCTTCAGCCGCGGATGCATATTTCGGCCATCGACAAGTTCCGCCATAGGCTCGGCCTCACGTTCCGGTCCCCAGATTCATGTACATACATACGTACGCATACCTGGGTGCATATGTACATACATACCATGTAGATGCTATGCACATACGGAGTACGGATACATACCACGGGCTGGTTTGAGTGGGTTCGGTTAGCCTTGACGCTTGTTCGGCAACGAGCTCTCGTGCATCGACTCTCGAGTCTCGAGCCATTGAACCGTCCAGCCGTCCAGTGCCCAGTCAGGTTTAGAAGTGAGATGATGGCATTCTTTGTATTTGTTAGGCACCTAACTACGTGCTCTCCCCTCTTCCCCCAAAACCTGGCTGGTGTCGACTACGTCAGAGGACCCCACCACTGGTGTCTGCACCACGTAACAAACATGTTTGTTCAGTGAAGTAGTTAGGTAGCTGGTCGTTGGGTATAAGAATAAACACTTGTTCCCTGTATTCGGAAATTTTGCTCGTTGTCTGATTCCGCAAATACTCCCGGAAGTGTCAACAAAAAGCCAGCTCTCTTGACGGAGAAGTCTTCGCGCGCCACTGACGAGTTGAACAGAGCAAAGACTCTATAAAACTGCATAATTAGACATCCACCATGGAGACCATCACAAACATAGCTCAATCGGCTTCCAAAGCTATCTGGGGCACCGGAGGCGAGCAGAACGAGCCTGTATCTGGGGCGCAAGGCGATGTGAATAAGGGCGAACCATACGATGCAGGCAACATAGGTGAGATGACAGCCGCTGTTGTCCCAAATATATTGATGTAAAACAAATATTATAAGAAAAGAGAGAAAGAGAAAGACGCATCCCCAGGCGCAGAGCGGTCTCAAGCTTACAATGCGTCATCTTAGACACCAATGGGCCCGAGCAAAGCAACACAAAGCCCGATCCCGCGCTCAACAAAGACTTGCCACACAACACCATTGCAAATGAGCCAGACACTCATACAGATACCACCAAGCCGTCTCCAGCTGATGCCAAACCTTCTCGCAAACAAGACGATGACAGGCGCGACGACGTAGTCGTTGGAGAGGAAGGCGAGCAACAACTCACGGGACCAGGCCCCAAGCCCCTAGCAACAGTCGCCAAAGAACACGGCGGTGACGCCGGAAACTTAAAAACCGAGTCCGAGTCCAAGTCCAAGGGGCCTGGCTCCTCCGAGAATGCTAGCTCAAAAGCTACCGACGACAAAGGCGAACAAGATAAAGGCACCGGAGAATTATACGTCAAGACATCGGGCCTTGCAGCCGATGGAGGTGACTTTGATGCCAGTAGGCCCGGGGCCGGCAGGGAAGCCGATCGTAAGTTTTTTTTTTCTACATACCTAATAACAATCTCACACGATGGCAAGCTGTTTTGGAGACATCTATCTGCAGACACATCTTGCCTTGCAGCATCTTTTTATCATATCTGGTATCTATCTTTCAAAGACCAGGACGCTGATCAGGAGAAAAACTTATACATTTTTCTTTCATCACAGGACTCATGGAAGAAAAAGGCCTCGAACGAGACACGAGTGATGGTTCAAGCTCCCACAAGACACACGGGGGATCATCTGGCGGCGGCGTTAAAAGCAGCCACGACAAACCGAGTATAAAAGAACGTGTCAAGGAGAAACTACATCTCCACAAGTCGTAAGGTTCAAGTAGGTTTGAGGGGGGTTCGTGTGAGACGTGTGTTAGCTACCGGTAGACTCATCAAATGAAGAGGTCATCCTCACCTCCGTCGCTTTGAAATTCCCGCAGTTGAACCCTGATGGTGGAACATGGTGAAGAATTGCGTGCTAAACATGAACTTGGTGCCGCTTGAAGATGCGGGAACATGGAGAATCAGTTGCACATAAGCTCCATGTCCCTCTCTTCGTGTGGCTTGGAACTTTTACGTGACGCTTGACGCCCCACATCTGACGCCGCGATGATGCTCAGCTGCTTCCAAAGAGAGACTCCGAATCGAGAGCGAGAGCAAATATACCCTGTGCTTCCTTATCATTACCGGCCCTCGGCGGAATCTGCTTTCTCTGGGCCTGTATGCACACTTGACTGGTAAATAAACCTGTTTCATACATACATGGCTTCCCTCACACGTTCCGGCAACTTGCTCACAGCGGCCGGCATGATCAAAATCAGCTTCGCTTATGGGTTCCCGCAATCGACTTTCAGACAAGAATGACTATATCAAAGGAAGATGGGACAAATCAGAAGACGCTCAGACTAACGAGATTGTCTTCTGGAAACGTTAAGACTCTCGCATTTCTCCTTTATTGATTTGATATATCCCACATATGTACACATGTACCTAGGTATGCATGGTCAAGATCGAAAAAAAAAATTACATCTTGAGGCGCCGGTCCCCGTGTCCCCCATGCTGAACATAGCTCCATTTGTGAAAAATCTCTTATCCAGGCTGAACTCTTCAGCACTGGCTTAATTCGCGTCATCGTGACGGTAGTCTGCTCTTCTTGCCGTCATTATACAGATGAGTCTTACAAGGCAGATTAGATGCGCTCTGCGTTGGCGGCATGACTGATTGAGGGAGTGAAGCCATCACTACACTAACAGACGGGGTCAACCCGGCTGGGTGTCAGTCAGCCAGTCAGATAGATAGAGCCGATGCTTTCGGTCGCATGGCTCTCCTTTCGTCCTGTCGTCGAAACGAAGCAGTGCAACAGTTTGATAGCGCCGCAGGAAGCGCCGGAAGCATCAAAAGCGCCGTTGATGTGTTGTACCATGCTCCTCTGCGAAAGGATAATGTCCCGTTCGCCGGACCCTGAGTTATTACGGTGCTTCGAGCGACGAGCTCTGCATTCAAAGCAGTCTGAGGAATCGACTCGAAGACTGCCCTTCTGAACTCCCGTCGCTCAAATCTTGCAACCCGCCCGTGGGCCTGGTTGGTGGTGTTCATAGGCTCATAGAAATCCAGATTCTGCCAACACCCTGCATTGAAGAAGAGATAGAGTCAGCGAATATCCTGTAAAGCTGCCACAAACGTAATCGCGGAAAAGAAGAAGGAGCAGCTTGCACACGATTCTCCAGGTCCTCCGACGTCACGCAGTGGCTCTTCGTTGAGCGCTTGGACTGTAGTCTACATCCATAATGCGTACCTCACAATCTTTTCGTCCTCCCGTTCCCGCGGCTCTACCTGCAGGCTTCTGTCGTACATCTCGTGCACATCGCCCGCAGAATGCATGTTACTCAGGATGTAGTCCTGTAGTTCTGGTACAGATTGCAGAGAGTATCCCACGTTTTGATATTGCTGGATATCGCGGATTACTTCGGCTGTCTTTGCTCGTTTCGCAAAATTGATAAGATTAGTCTTCTTGATGGTGGAAGGAATACCGTCTTCGATGAAGGTGAGATCGGTGAGATAGACGCCTTGATAGTGAGTTAGCGCGCAGTTCGATTCCTCCGACCGTGAAGCTTCTGTCTGCTTCTCTTTCGATCATTTTGTAAAAGGTAGTGGCGAGGAGAGGAGTGCTGGAGGATGGAAAAGCGTACCAAAAAAAGGAATACACGGCGGATTAGCCGCGTGGAGAGCCTCTCGATACTCGCCAAAGTTCTTGGTGCTGGCCATTACACGGCGCATCGATTCTAGGACCCCCTGTGTTCGCTGAGGTACCTGATCCCACGTCCGCTTCAACCGCGCAATTGGCGCAGTGGCCAAGGCTGAGATGATTGACGTGAGCGTAGAGTAGTTGTTGAGAGCTCGACATTTCTTTGAGCATGAAAGTTAGCTTGCCATGTGTACCGCAGAAACACAAAGAAAAGATAGAAAAGAATGATAATAGAAAAGGATAAACTAACGTCAGCAATCGCAACAAAATGCTTGATCACGACGACTCGCTTCTTCAACTCTATCTGCGCCAAAATCATCTCTGCTACCCAATTGGTCATCTGATTAGAGTGAAGAATCAGCGCTTTCACGTTGGGGGCGAGTTCAGGTTCGCCCTCGGCAATCTTCTTCTGCCAGGTTTTGGACAAGCACTCTGTCGCCTTGATCTTGCCGTAGAGTCTCGATTCGACAATGGTCAATTGGCGCGCGAATTCCGTTACGTCGACATCCAGAAACTTGAGCTTCTTCATGTTCTTGGGAACAATAGGGGTAGGCGTGCTCTGATTGACCGTTTGAATCATCCGGCGCGACCCAACGTCCTTCCCGTTTAATCGTTGGTCCAAAATCGCCATTAGAGGCCCTGATCCCGGAGTTTCGGCCGACTTCACACTATCCCTCGTAAAGCTGTACACGTCACGGATTAACTGCCTCGACTCTTCATTGGTCTCCTCCATCCAAAACACGTCAAACCAACTCTTCAAAATGTTCACGACGCGAAAACGTATCAGCTTCTGCTTCTGATCACGCCAAAATTCATAATCTGATGGAGAGAGTCCTTCTGGTGGCTGTATGCCAAATCGCTTGACCAGGAGTTCATACAGTTCTCTAGCAGTGGTAAATGACCGATACGTGAGCAGAAAGGTATTGTTGAAGCTAGAGTCGAGTTTATCATGTCGTGTGAGTTGCTCGACCAGTCCAATCAGGGAGCCTCCTTTCACGGTATGTGGAGTAGTCTTGGTTTCCCATGATACGTCACTCTCAAAGTCTAGCCGTAGGTACTCAGGAACGTCATCGCCAGCCTGCATGCCGGCTTGTGGCGACGGATCTTCTCCAAATATTTTCTTGACTTTGGAGTAGTCGCCTTTCCTGAAGTGGCCTGGTGGCGGTTCGCCGTCGCTGAAAGACTGGGCTGTGATCAACGGAGGTCGACTGGGCGCAGGTCTCGATTCCAACCGTTGGTGTAGCCGATCGTACGCCACCGTGTCTCCTCGTTGAATCGTTGTTCGTGTAAGCGAATTCTCCCGAGGTCGTGGTGCAGGATTGCGCGGCTGATGCAGCAGGTTTAAGGTGATTTGGTCGGAGAGCATCTGTAGAGAAAAGCCAATGTGGGACGAATTCGTCTCCAAGGATCTGGCACACTGCTTCACATAGTCCAGACGACTTTCCATGGGCTCCCCCCGCACTTCACTCCACTCGTCTGCTAATGGACCAACAACAGCCTGACAGCCAAGTATCAGATCGGATACGTTGTCGTACAAGCTCTGCTTGTTGATGCCAAAGTCTTCTAGCTGGGTATTTGGGTGTCTGGTCCGGAGATGCGACAGGTCAATCGACTCTATCATGACAATCCAGATTTTAAAAGTTTCCAACACCTTGCTCCCTGCCAGGCAGACATTGTTGCCAATCACTTCGTGGCGAAGCGGTGATATAACCTTTTCGGGAACGATGAGGCTCTTGTCTAGTTCTCGTATGCTCGACACCAAAATGCGTTTCTGCTCGTCTAATCGGTCGAGTAGTTTGCTGTCTAATATCGCCGTTGGCTCGATCGAACCTTCCTCATCTTCTGGACAGCTAGGCGCAACGGAATCACGAGGGCCTATACCGTTGTTCTGCCAGCTTCCGCCTATTGTGCTCCCAATGAAAAATCCAGGAAATAGTCGGGGTATTTCTTCTCCTCTTTGTTGTCGAGCAACTTCAACATAGCTGAAAACTCCGAGAAGAACACCGTCGGCTTCTTGGATGCACTTTTGAGCCGAGTCCTCGTTTGGCCAATCGGCGGCAGCAATGTGTGACGATATGACCAGCTTGGAAAACTTTGACATCATATCCCTGAAATGAGGGTACAGCGCCTTGTTTGTCGATATGATGGACGGCTGGCCAGAATGATTGTCGGTGGTGCCAGATCCTGCGGCAAGCAGAAGCCGCAGGTGGTCGGAGATATCCTCGGCCCTAGCGACATACTCTGACCGCCTGCCGTTCGCAATGGCGTCACGATAGCGATCGATGGCACGCTTCATGTTAGTTACCAGCAAACTCCATGTGAGGGGCGACTTGTAGCCATCGTTAAAGAAAGAACGTGAAACTGTCGCCGTGGTCGGGAGGTTGTATGTGGTGCTTGTGAATGATGTCGCGGAAGCCATGTCTGAAGACTGGCCAGTGGCTTGCACCCCAGTTGAAAGGGCTTCTGTCCTTCTATGGCGTACAGGAGACACGCCGCTTATCGAATCCATCGAGGTAGAAGGAGACAACATCCCGTTGATGGAGGCTCGATTTCTCTGCAAAGCCGAATGTTAACCAAAGGTGCAGAGAGGGGAACGAAGATACAAAGAAGAGCAGAATACGGTTGGGATGAACCCCATTAAATTCGTACCATGTAGTTGCGCATGAGTGATTCGCCTTCAGCTTCAGAGGCAGAGGTCATGGAGGAGTCGTCCTCGTCCCGTGTCAGGCCCCGGGCCATCATCTCTGGTGGAGGTCTAGTTTTATCCGGGACATTCACGTTTGCTCGATCCCGGGGACCCGTCTCGGTCGAGGAGGCGGGCGACTCGAGTGGAAGTTCCATGCTTCGATCACCGGTCATCATGTTGTAATAGAAAAGTCGCCCGTCCGCGGTAGCTTGTGGAATCCAAAAATCTGCTCTAGTTTGATGGCTGGCATCAGCGCTCTCCAACGGCGGGTGGCTGCCGGAGCCATCGGCCTCAGAGTCATCATCTTGATCAAAAGTCTCCTCGAATCCAACCGCAGTGTCGACTTCATCATTTATGTAGTCGAGAAATCCATTGTGACTTTGGACTGACGGCAGGTCGGGCAGGTCGTCGGGAGCGGAAATGAGCTGACAATAATTACTGGGAAACCAGCCTCGGACCCCATTAACCATGCCGTCCCACCAGCCGCTCTCTAGCTGAGTAATGACTTGGATGATGTCGCCTTCGTGGAAACTCAGGCTGGTCCTGTCGTCTGCCTCGTAGTCGTAAAGCGCCCGTACGAACATGGAGCCGGGTGGCGCTGAGCCCACAATGCCGTCCATGGCAAATGCGGGGGAACGTGGTGTCGAAGAAGCGCACAATCTCGCACAACCTCGCACGGCAAGTCGATCGCCAATATTGTGGATGGGGGAAGGCACACGTCGTTATAGGTCGTCGAAGTGGTTAATATTGACGCAAGGGGGAGAAGATGATCTAGGGAGCAGCGGCGCAAAATGACGCTTCAGGTGATAGAAATTCAGGCTGACTTTTATTAGGCGGCGTCAAAGTCCTCTCTGGACATGGCCAATCCACGAGTCAGCCCTCAGTCCCGAGCTGAGGCAGCAGTGTGTGAAGTCGGAGGAAGCACCTATCATGCGACTTCCAACACCGGGTGCCAGACAATGCTGGTGGACGCAGAGACCACAATGCTGTTCCTGAGGACGGACAATCGGGGGGCCAGAGAGATGACGACCGGGACCAGAGACGAGATTTGCCAGATGCCAGATGCCAGTTGCACATGTGGTCGCAGGTGTTGATCGAATCATATTGGCGGGCTGCTCAGTGCTTATCCACCAGAGTCAAACGCCAAGTGACCCCACCCCACTCGACATCTAGAACGGGCTTAGCTAACGGATTGGGACTAGACTCCTAGAGAGCGAATCTCTTCTTCTGTGATAACTTACAAGTATGTGATGTGAGCCTGTTCATTACTACATAAGTACATAGCGATCAACGATTGCCTGAATATTCGATCGGACCATCGCGGATGATCTCGGACCATTGCGGGCGATCCTGTCTTTCGGCCGGCACTAAATAGAGGTTATTGTGAGGTAGACACGATGTTGATCAACAGGGCTTTTTTTGGCTCGTCTGAGGATCATGTTTCGCACCTGTAACCATAATTCTTCGATACGATAGGTACCTAGAAGGTTCTCTTCATAGCAAGTCTCCGTTACAGCATTTCCTATGGAGGACTGCGGCCTCTACCGCAACATTTGGACTCTGGCTGAGACAGCCCGGCCTGACAAGGTGAGTGAGGCTGGATGGCGCAGGTTGTTTTGGCATTCTAGTTAAGAATTTGTACAGCAGGACACTGAATCTTATATAAATATGTGCGTGTTCAAGAGGTGCAATTTCTCCTTTTTTTTTTGGGCTATCCCAATGAAAAGGCAATTTCACATCCCACTGTATCAGTTGATGGACAAGCCAGGTACCTACACATGCCAAACGATGCTCTATATATCACACAGAGCAGCCAATCTGCAAATTCAACTTATAGAGAAGTCTTTGCCGAACCCAGTGAGCTCGGTAGAAGTGACAGAATAGCGACTCAAAAGGCTCTGCCTTGGAGCATAAACCACGGGATCTGCGGAGCGAGGTGTATAAAAAATGAAGAAAGGGATAGATAGGGGGACGGAAACATGAAGAGACGAATACATGAGGAGACAGAGATATGAAGAGATGGTAGACTCCAACTGCGTCAACAAGGCACACATCCAGCATGCCGACACGACCAACAGGTACATACTCCGTAGACATGCTGCTGAGGCGGGCGATGTGAGCCATGCAGAAAACGGGACGATGATAAGAAAGAACGTGAGAAAATTCAAGGAAGAAAGGGAAACGAGAGTCTTGGCCGCGCGGATCCAATCGGAGAATACTCCGTGTCATTATGCATGTACATGTACGGGAGTGAAAGTGGCGTATCTCCTCGCAGCTTTTCGAGGCCATGACCTTGTTGTATCGCAGATTTAAACTCCGTAGGCGTCAAGACGGTCAAGTGTCTAATCCGTAGATGCATTACGCCCGAGTAGGTACTACATCACGGCGTTGCACCGTCACAAGATGCCTGGCGGCGCGCCTGCCACTGGCCAGTAAAGATGGAGGGAATGGAGTACATAGGTAGGTACTACGTACCTACCTATGCAATTGCAGAGATGCGAAACTGGAGACTGCACAATACCACCAGGCCGCAGCCGATATCATTAGCGAGGCTATCGTCCGTGAAATCGCGTGAAATCGCGTGCAGGATGCGCATAGGTATTGCGGATATCAACGCAACGTTTTCTATCTCAGACGTACAGGGGTGCAGGTAGGTATGTACTTAGGTACTTGCTGACTTTGCTGACTTCTTGTTGTGAAAGATGGAGCAGTCGATAGGTGGCCAGACCAATGACCTGCTTTTTCTCGTAATCCGTAGTGCCGGAAAACGTGCCGCGGACCCGCCTGTCAGGAGCCCCACCCCCTTGATTAGCGCACGACGCACGGCACTTAGGTACTTCCAGGAAAGGGCACCAAAATGGCTGGGGACCTTGTGGTCAACGAAGGCTTCTAGACATGATGGCCTGAGGGTTTCATCACCGATCGACTCGATCAATGCGCACAGCCTGGATGGCAGGTTGATTGTCCCCAAATGAGTCAAAGGCAACAGCAACATGCACAATGAGCCAGCCATGAACCAGCCATAAACCAGCCACTGCCGCGCCAGCGCGGGTTCCTATCCAATCGCCTCCCATTGTCCAGCACGTCGCTTCGAAAGAAACTGCAGGGCATGAGCGCATTGTCTTGCCTGTGCAGTAACGTGTCGTGGATTTCATTCTTCTCGCGTTCCGTTCTGAGTCTGGCCGCACTCGCATTGTGCAGTCTACGTGAAGACGACAGAAATGCCGTGCCCACCAGCCCCATTTCGTCATGCCACAGTTCTGGATATGTACTACGTAACCGTATCCCATTAGCGGTCCGTAGGCTCACTTCATGTCACTGACAGGGGGTTGATAGGGGGCTGTAGCCAATCACGTCGCAGCTTTACGATGAGTACATTGTTGGGTCCGCAAAATTGGCACATGATAGAAAGTACCGCAGATCGCCGTCGTGACATAGAGGAACATCGGATTAACCGCACGGCGTGCTTGGTTGAACCCGAATCTTCCTGCACTGCCGACTTCGCCTAATAAGATCAAACTTTTTCTTGCGCTTCATAACGAGCAAAGAATTTATTGCGCAAGTTGGCTCGAGATCGAAATACCAACAATCGCCTTTGTGAGTAAGAGCTACATCGCACTTATCGCAACAGTAGTTTGACTGAGATCGTGGCTATTACCTAATTTCCGTCAATCAAAAACCCAAGACCGAACTTCCTTTGTTTTGAGCTAGAGAATTGTGATTTCCCGAAGACGTAGGGTACACGATGAAGCATTTTGAAGCATTTGTTTCTGAAGTCATCATGTCACTCCAAGTCACGATCAACGAGCAATGGGGGTGTGGGGCACGTGACATGAAGTGAGCCTACGGACCGCTAATGGGATGGCCGTTGACAAACTCCGGTATCATTACGCCAGCCTCCAGGAGATCTTTGTGGTGTCATCTGAGATCTCTTCCTACCACAACTTGACGCTATCATGTCGTGTTACAATAGAGCGACGGGAGAGTGTTACAAAGCAAGTTTGCTAGTTACCCATTAGCCGACAAATGGCGCAAGGCGCGGGCACGCACCTGAAATATCAACCATGCATATCCCGTCAATGAGACACGTTCAATGCTGGCCGAGGTCTTGGAATGCGGGCAAGCTCGGACGAAGAAAGAGATAGAAGAAAAAAAAGCAAGGAAACCCGAAAAAACACGAAGACCAAACTCCCCTGGCATGAATTGCCCATGACAACGAACCAAACAGCAACCCACATAGTATGTGTAAGCGCATTGTCGACAATGTCGCTGGCGCGTCCTACAGAAGCTTGATCCAAAGCCATTGGTGCAGGAAAGGCTTATTATAGCACTTTTGGGGAACACAGCAGCCGCAGTTGGCGGGTACATAACTTAGCATTGACGGCACTCATCAAACAAGCCTTGCGCCGTTGACTCGCGAGTCGCGCGGCACGATCCACGGATCGGGGCTGCGGGAGGCGCCTCGTCCCATCTAACGAGCCGCGAAAGCCACATTTTCGAGATTGGTTCAGGAACAGAGAAAAGGGGCGCGGTAAAAGGCTATTTGCAGAATTAAGTTCGGATACATACACAGGTAACGTGATATAACTTCATTATAGCGCAAAGGACATGGCCGTCCAATCCCCAAAACAACACAATCGACGCATTGGCTGGAGGTTGTGGCACGGGAATGCAGCGAAATGAGAGCGACCAGGGGGGCCCCGACAGTGGATGTTGCTGAGTCGGGACAAATGGCCGGCCGTCTTGCAAGATAAGATCATAAGATCATACTGAGTAGACGGGATGGGATAAGATGGGATGGGAACGCGAAGGCTTGCGATGGGGTGACCTGCTGTAATGCAAGCTAACGTCGCCAGTGGCCACGAATAATTGACCCTTCCTCGACGACTTCCAAGTTCCAAGTTCCCAGGACCAGAAATCCACCCAGCCGTTGGCATCGCGCGCTTGCCGATGTTGCCACTATGTACTGTACCTAATCAGGCATATTCGTGTCTCCGTAAGCTCCTTGAACACAGCCTGAAACAGCGCAGGCCAGGCCTCTCGGGCGGCCAAGTTTGACGACGCGATGGGACGCGACTGGCTAGTTAGTGGTGATGTTGTACATGATTTGTTTCTCAAAGAACTTGCCCCATGCAACAATGCAATGTGTTTGTCGAACCAAAAAAAAGTGGCATGCAAGGGAGAGGCGGGGGTTCAGAACACTAGAACTTCAGTCCCCTCGGCGGGGTCGGGTTACCGTTGCGTCGCGTATGCATGTATTCAGTATGCTTTGAGGAGAGGGGTTGGAGGGGAAGGTTGCGCTCGGTGTTAAAAGAAGACGCCGATAAATCTCATCAATATACAGACGGAGTACGGAGGACACGGAGTAAAACACCAAGAAAGTCGAGGGCGCCTTTCGATATGGGCCTCAGCAATGCTGTGCGACGCAACGGACAGAAGATGCAGCAGGAAGGCCCTAGCTAATGTAGGCTTGCCTAGGCGTCGACAAACCTTTACACATGCGTTGCGTAGTGACAGCCTACAGGCAATCATCGGCTCATCATGTTATGTATGGGTTTCGCTGCCCTCCGCCCGGACTAATCAGCTAGTCGATGGTGTGCATCAACTTGGCCATGTGCATCCATGAAGATCCCCGTTGTCGTGGCCGCTTTTTCTCAGGGAATGAACCGCGTTTTCAGGGAACCGCGTTTTGGAAATGCCGGACGCGTTAGGCGGGTCAATCCCTGCATCCACACCCCGGGGGCGCGGCTTTCGCTCGAGACACGGCGGCTGGCGGCGGAGGTTTTGGTATTGCAAGCTGCGTTCTTCGAAACCCACTTCGTACTTCTGTCGACTGTCGAGTCGTCGAGTCTTGAGTGACTCCATTCATGGGCGTCTCTTCTCCATTCTCATGACACAGAAGAACAATCACCGGGAATGAGTGAGCCAATGAGCATTGAATGGGGAGGCTAAGCAAGTCATGTATATACAGAAGGCGAGGAGATTGACAGTACATAGCAAATAGAAATGAAACAAAACAAGATCACAAACGTAAGCACTGCACAGTGCATACAAGGCTCAAACTGACTCAATAAATATCGCACCGCTCCATGCCCCCAAATTGAAGAGAACACCACGCCAAACTGCTGAATTGCCCGAAAAAGCACATGCGACTACTCAGAAAGCCGTCCTCCGACACCATACGAAGTGTCCCACTGACTGACTCTTCGTCAGAATCATCACACCAAGACTGGGAGCCGCGGACCAGCCGCCAGAAACCTGCCTAATCTGGCTCTCTTGTGTACCAGGTTTCTTCTCCTCTGTTTCGTCTTCTGGTGTGTTCTTCTCCTAACACGTGACGTTGCAGAGAAGCTCCGCCTCCAGAATAAACTTTCCTTCTTTATATTTCTCGGAACTCTCGTAGGCTTTGTCGTACTTCCAGCCTACAGTCTCTTTGCACTGACGACAGGTGATGTCACGGACAATGTGCCGACCAGTAGTCATGTTGCGTTCACCGGGATCGCCAATTTCAATATTGACGACATTGTGGAATAGGTAGGCTTTTCCATGCTGGCCACGAAAGTTCTGTAGCAGAAAATATGGGTTAGACGCGCGTTGCATGGAGCTATAGAAACATACATCGGGATGTGCTAGCTGTCATGAGTAAGGGGCGATAGAAAAATAAATAAGTCCATTTGGAGATGGCGGCGGGCTGGTTTAGATGCCATGTCACGGCATCAGCGTGGATATAACATGTGTAACAAAGGGTCCCTGGTCGGGGCGGGGAAAAAAGCACAATGAAGCTCAAGTTTTGCATCGCGACGCACCCTGCTAATAATGTCCTCGTGGTTTGCCAGATGGGCCTTGCAGGACTTGCAGCCATAGATCCTGCTGCTGGTGAGATATGTATTGAATAGCAGCCCCATATTCGGCGTTCTCGTCTTACTCGAGCCCCGACGGCGGCGGCGGTGGTGGTCAAAAGGGAAAGACGAGAAGAAGCGTAGAGATCAAGAGAATATTATAACAAGGGACGTGTTGACGATGGCGTGAGAAACGTTGCTCGATGCGGCGGCGTTCGTGAGGTTGATTTGCAAAGTTGGAGACGATGAAGCTGGCTACGTCAGTCGCGGCTCGCCGCTGGGCGGATATTTGGGTACATACGTGTGGCCCGCTGCCCGATGGCCGATTGGGGCTTTTCCCAGCGTCAGCTGACGGGGTGGTCGGTCACCCGAACGGCAGCATACATTCACTCAAGTTCACAATCTCATTCTTGTGCTACGTACTCCGTACCCAGGATGACGATTGAGATAACACAGCAGATCGGAGACGGGTGGGAGGCATCCGCTCGGAATCTGCGATCAAAATGCCATTGTGAAGCGGCCATTACGGATAGGTATGTACCTAGGTATTTACCTATCCTTCAATGCTGGGCGCCTCAAACTCGCTGTGAAGGTACATATGTACCTACATACTGGGAGATACGGAGTAAATAGCGGGCCCCAGGCTTCCCTTCCCGTGTTGGAGACCGGGATAGCGGGGTGCTCAATGGCGCTAGTCCCTTATCGGTCTCCCGTCTTGTACCTCTCCGTGACTTGGTACGTTACCTACCTCCTAGGTACCCAGGTACCTACTCCGTAAGTTGCAGCAGAAATGCCCCACGTCATGTCCAGCCATGCCGTTGATGACCATCGAGATGCCGTTGACCTGTCGACGCCGACCGGAGTGATGTCACGCGTCGTGCTGTGAGGAAGGCGCGTGTGTGTGTGGCATCGGTACAGCTGGCAGACGCATTTCTTTGCGTCGAAAATCCCATGCAGAAGGCGCAGTCCGTCTCTTTCATCAGGTTTACGCCTCGCATCGTCGGCTCGCACAAGGCGCAAGGTGGCGTTCAAGCCGTCACCCAGAACTGGAATGGGCTGAGGCAAATGAAAACACTGACGCCAGGGACCAAAGACATGTCATCTGCTGTGAGCCTGTGCCTCGTGAGCATGCACACAAGGGCCATAGGTTTGCTTCAGCCACCGGCGACAGAATCTTGGAGTAGGAGGGGAGAAGGCGCTAAACCGGGGCGCTCGCTCTGGGAGTCTGGTTGGTTGTCTCGCGCATCCCTGCAAAGGGAAGCCGTTTTAGAGAGTTCATAGAGGTAGGTACATACTCTGTATGTACAGAGGTATACGTTTAATCCACATCTACAGACTACCTACGTGTAGGTAGGGAACGTCAACGGCCTCTGTCCGACGATGTGCATGCGGTGCATGAGCAAGTTAATCTCTTGCGTCTTGGTGCCTTGAATTGCAATTTGAGTCTTGAGAGGGGGATGCCGTACTTTGAAGCGCATACCTATCGATAACGTGTGGTTGGGATGACGAGAGGAGAAGACGGAAGCATGTGGAATGGGAAGCACGGAAGTGATGGGAAGTGATGGGAAGTGATGGGAAGTGATGGGAAGTGATGGGAAGTGATGGGAAGTGATGGGAAGTGGTGAGCGTGCATGTATTTAGGTATGTAACTATGTACTCCGTACTCCGTACTCTGCATTGGTTTCGCGTGACGAGAGGAAAGCCGACCCCGCTTCGTCGGCCCCTCTTAAGCGCGCGCCCCTTTATATACCACCCCTCCCCCCCTTGCACCTTCCAAGCCCCGCCAAAACGAATTGTATGTACATGTAAAGACCCCCTGCCATCCGACAACGCCGTTGATGGTGGAATGCACCCCCCTTCTCCACCTGTCTTGCGATTCTCTGGTGCCCCGCCTTTCTCGCCTTCTGCTGGCACGAGCGACGCCCGCCGGCCACAGCGACTTTCCCAGCACGTTCCAGCCTGCAGGGCCTTTGCATGAGCGCAAGTTCAGCACTTCATTGCACTGTACAGGCCACGAGTCGCCTGTAACCTGCCACCTGGGAGCGCGGAAGCTCACTTGACTTGTATGTAACCCAGCACCCAGCACCCAGCACCCAGCCCCTCTCTCATTGGGCCCCCTCTTTCTCATTTCCAGTTCTGTCCTTTCCTTTCCCCTCCCTCGCGCGGCGCCCCCCCTTTCCTCTTATTCTGACACCCAGATTTTCCTCCTACTAACCCCCTTCCCCTCTTCCCCCCTCCGCCCCTCTCTTTGCCCCCATCCCATCTGCTCGGCTCTATTAAATAGATGCTGGACATCGCCTTCTTTCGCCCTCCACCTCCCATTCATTCAACATCCACCGGCAACTTGTCGCTTCATCTTCATCGACCATCCACCCCGTCATCTGCATCCTTCTACTGAAGCTTCGACTTACCACAAGGCGAAAGATAGCCTCTTGTCTGCAAAAAAAAACGTTCAACCCTCCTAGATTTTCCATGACCAGAATAGATGCATATGTCACGATTGGAATTCCCGCTTTCACACTTTAAAGCCCACGGGAGCGCGTGCGAAGCGAGGAGCTAGGAGGCGAGAGGGTATTTCTTTCAAAGACTTAAAATCAGGCGATATTCAACCATCGTACTACCAGATATCAACGTCGTGATCCGTTTCGTGACCTGAGAAATTTTCTTCTTCAAATTTCAATTGTTACCAAGATCCGCGTTATATCTGTCTGAACCCTCAAGAAACTTTTTCCACTCCACCCTTTCCGTGGTCTACCCTTCCCAGTTGTTGCAATGCCTGGTGCCAGCGTTTCTGTCCTCACGCCCCCGGCGGCAGCAACAACCTCATCGCGAAAAGCATCAGTTGCACCCGAGCGCAAGTACAAGTGCCAGTTCTGCAACAGAGCTTTCAGCAGGAGCGAACATCGGAGTAGACATGAACGATCACGTACGTAGCCTCTCTTTGGCTTCACTCGCACCAGAAAGCCCTCTTGTCCCTGTTTCTGTCTCCATCTTTTCTGCCATGGATGGGCTGGTCCACGTCGGAAAATTGAACTCAATTTTCCTTCCTGATGGCACAATGTTTTTCTTCCCAACACATGCGACGTCCCCCTCTCCTATCGCAACACATCCGCTAACTTTTCGCAGACACGAAAGAACGACCCTTCAAATGTATGAAGTGCAGGAGTACTTTCGTCCGACGCGACTTGCTGCTCAGACATGATCGAACGGTGCATGCTAAGGACGGTGGGGTCCCTCTGCACAGCGATGCCAAACGCCGCGCAGGCGGTCCGAAAACCCGTGCGGCGACGACTCCTTCCAAGGCGAAGCTCGCACTCGATACGTCTGCTCTGGAGCAAATGGAAGTTGGAAACGATGGTCTTTTTGATGTGGAAGAAGCCGCAATGCTGGTCGCCGACCTCCACCACAAGGCCACTGCTGCCATGCGCGAAGAAGCTGCTTCGATGGCGTACTCTTCCCATGGAGCATCCTTGATGGAACCTGCGGTCACCTACCCCTCCGGAGCCATCGCTTTGCCTCAAGTGCAGTGGGATGGATTTGTTTCGGCGTCCGATGCTGAGCCCAGAGCTCATTCGATAGCTTCGAGCGCATCCGGGTCCTTCGAGACACAACCATCTTTTGCCCCAGGCATCACGACCCAGGCGCGGGTCAGTCAGCTAGCGCCTATTGTAGATGAAAGTGACGGTGCCAACATGCCGCCGACCTTTCAGTCTATGGTGCAGGCTCTGCCGCGTTCCGGCATGGACGCGCCAGTACCTTCAAGTCCCTCCGTGGTCGATGCACATGTCGGCTTCAAGATCCCGCAGGTCTTCGGGGATGAGCAACGCAATGCCATCCTCGAAAACATCCGCATCTGTGACCGTGAGCAAGCCGTTCCTAGAGAGT
The DNA here is from genome assembly GCA_018360055.1 of Claviceps monticola. Classification (NCBI taxonomy): domain Eukaryota; kingdom Fungi; phylum Ascomycota; class Sordariomycetes; order Hypocreales; family Clavicipitaceae; genus Claviceps; species Claviceps monticola. The sequence continues at coordinate 123,183 of SRPP01000004.1, forward strand.
TCCGCTTGCCCGGTCTTGGGTCGTTGAACCGATATCTGTCGACCTACTTCACGTTATTCCATCCCCACCTCCCGTTCCTCCACCCGTCATCATTCGATCCCTCGCAAGTATCCGCACCCCTAATACTTGCCGCTTTGAGCATCGGTGCTCTGTACGCTTTCGACCAGGACCAGGCGTACATGCTTCACATTGGTTCCAAGGTGCTGGTCAATCAGTTCTTGCAGAACAAGGAGAACTTTAGCTCTCGGAAATGCCCCTTGTGGACCATGCAGAGCTCGCTGCTCAACATGGTCTTCGCCAGCTGGAGTGGAGATCCCAAAGGACTGGAATGGACCTGCTCCATGAAGAGTCTCCTGGCAAATATGATTGCCGGCAACAGGTATGAGCTCAAGCTGCGTCAAGAAGCTCGAGGATCTGCCAAACCAACCCGCTTGGAATGGGTCGAAGATGAAGGCTGCCGTCGCACTTACTATGCAGTCTACATCTTCTTTGGACTCTTGACCCTGACGTACAATCACACTCCCGGAATCAGCTTCAATGAATTTGAAGACCTGCAACTCCCGTCCTCTGAGGCGTTGTGGTGTTTGCAAGGTGTGAGTGATGCGTCTTGGCCCGAGTATCTGGCACAATCCACCGTTGTCACATTCATGGAGGCGCATGAGAATTTGTTTCAAGGAGAGAAGCTTCGATACAGTGTTTTCGCGACTCGCGTCATGATCAACGCCCTGTTCCTTGAGGTGTGGTATCACAAACGCAGCCCTGAGGCACTTCAAGACGTTGTCACCGAATACAAGCTCCGGCTTGCTCTCGAGACTTGGGACAAGTCCTTGGATCATTGTGAACCAGAATCCGTTGCTATTCCCTTGAATGCCTCTCCGCAAGGCCATCCCCTGCTGTTCAATGCCAAGGCAATGTTTCGCAATGCTCGCGCTCGGCTGGAGGTTGACCTCAAATGTGTTCAGGAAGCTCTGCGCTACCACGATCCATACGAGGTTGCCGCGGCCATGTCACAGGCGCGCGACCGCGTGAAGCGTTCCAGCGAGATGATCAAAGTCATTCAGGAATGCTATGATTGTATTCAAATGGCTGTTGTCCAGGGTGTTCGTTGGGTCGCTCGCACCTCCCCTACGCATTGGAGTGTCGAGCATCCACTCTGTGACCTGGACATGATGATCATCCTATCGCTGTGGCTCTATCGTCTGGAACACGATGAAGAGCCCGCTACACCGGAAGAAGTCGCCATGTACAATAAGGTGCGACAGCTCTTTGCCAACGACTTGGACGAGAGCTACATGTCTCAGATGAGCTCCGTTGTGGCACGGGTTTGGGGATCCCTGCTTGACGAGGTCGTTGTTTGGGGGTAAGCTTCCCCATGTTGACGATGATTCATGCTCTCTCGAACAAGACCGCTAACTTTATCGCAGAATCACTCGTCTCTTCGGTGAATCCTTCCGGCTTCACTCTCAAGCTCTGATCAGTTACGTTGACCACCTTGAGGCTTCTTCTAGCCCTCCATCCACTCCCTCGATGATATCTCAGGGACCGGATGAGGAGGATAGCGTGTATTAGTATCTTGACGACCGAAATGATCTGATTTTTTTGCTTCCATGGAATCCAGTTATGTTTTGTTTTCCTTGCTTTTGTTAGTCTTTCGCCTTCTTGAACGAAAATAGTTTGGCAATGGTTGAATTTGGGAACAATGCTTTTTGGCATGGCTGGCAAGTCAGGAGTTTGGCATCTGCTATTGCCTACATACCACATCATTGTATTTTGATTCAGACGTTCTGACGGAGAACTTTGTTTGTTGTTTTTACCCAAACCACCGAAGCATACAGGGTCACGGATGGGATAATTCGGTACAAGTCGTTTTGCATCTTTGTTTTACGTCATTTGCGGCTGATTGGCTGGTCCACGATGGCAGTTCTGTTCTCTTTCATCTCCTTTTGACATGCCGCTTGATATGGCTGTAGTAGCTGACGGGTTTTTTGGGTTCTTTTTTCTTCGGTACTCTGCAGCGCTCTTTCCTCTCCTCTCATTCTCGCCATTTCCTTCTGCTGTTGTCTTTGCTTTCCTCTTGTTTTTGAAACAGGCGCCCTTACTATGAAGCTCCAAGACGCGATGGGAGCCTGGACCGATCTGCGACGTCACATAATTCGAATCATCTCCTTGCGTATTGCTTCTTTGCTGGTCTTTCTGGCTCACTGTCTGAATACATGGTTTTTGCGTCGCTTTTCTTTTGAACCAATGCTCGTGTAGGATCGGATATTTGGATTCTCTAATTTTACCCCGTTTGCCCGGGCCTGTTGTCTCAGATACCTTGTTCGGTGACAGAAAGTTTGTTTAAGATGTTGTGTGGTGTTCTTACCGGCTTAAAGTTTGTATTAAGGACGCATCACGGACATCCTGTTGTATACTGCCACAAGGGCTGCTTCTGTTCAATAAATCTGTTGAAACATATTCGGAGTCTTTCCAGCTCGTTGAAATTGATCGTGGGAGATTTTTTGTATAATATTGATTCAATAATATCATCTCTCCGTGTATGTTGAAGTTTCAGGTGCGGAGGTTTGTGTTTCACATTGCTTGTCCGTGTTGCTTGCCCAAGTTGGAGTCGAACGCACTTGCTGATATGTCCGCTGGTGCGAGTTGACGCGGGAAGGCAGCAGTAAGGTAGTAAGAATAGTAAGAAAGGAAGGAAGTAAAGAAACTGATGTATGTAGTATGGGTGGTAGTAAGGCTGGTAGACCGTAGTCTCCATCTGATACCCTCGCTTGCCATCATTCGTCGTCTTGCAGCTTGCTTGGTGGCGGGATCAGAAACGCCCCTTTCAGCTACGCCGTCATTCTGCCCAACCAATACAAAACTGTGCGACCACGCTCATCACAGCCAGGTTCAAGACGTTGCCGAACCAAGTACCCACTGTCGACCCCAGCGCCGTTTGTCGGTCATCGTCAGCTTCACAATGCGTTGGATCTTGGGAGTCCTTCTCGCCACTGCATCGCCAATTGCCTGTGAGACTTGCACCTGTGGATATGTCTTGGCTGACGATGCGCACAAGAGTTCTCCTGTCCTATTCACAGACAGACTCGAGACGAACTTTGCGTCGTTGAGCGATTTCAATCGCAACAGCGCCTGGACCAGGCAGCAGTTTAACGTCTCGGCTGAGTCTGGCCGGGGAAAGTATGGCAAGTCGTTTGAAGTGGAAAATGTGTTCTCATACGCCGGACCCAATGTCTTTGAGCACCAAGACGCGAAACGAGATGTCAAGAAGAGCCCAAGAGCCATGGGTCTCCGGGTCGGTAGCATTCCTACAGCAATGGGAGCGATCGGCGCTGCTGAAATCGACTCGGCCCGAACGGACATGTTTTGGGGATCCTATCGCGTCCTGATGAGGCTCACGAGAACCAGTGGCACGTGTGCAGCGTTTTTCTGGGTATGGACACATTTTGAGCTGAAGACGCTACGTGTTGTCCGTGAGGCTGCAAAACTAACGGGGACTGTTTGTTGTTGGTGCAGTACCGAAACGATTCGCAAGAGATTGACATGGAGTTTCTTTCGAGGGAATTCAATATAGCCGCCAAGGTATTCCCGATCAATCTCGTTATTCACTCCCCAGAATCCATGCGAGATGGCTACGATGCGAGCAAAAGCGGTACATTGCGAAGGGTCGAGTTATCGTTTGACCCGACGAGTGCTTTCCACGAATACCGCTTCGACTACTTGCCTGGTCGGGTTCTCTTCTTCGCCGATGGGCAGTTTCTGGCTGAAATGAGTGGTAAGAAGATGCCGAATAGTGAGGGACACGTTATTCTGCAACACTGGAGCAATGGCAATACGTTATGGTCAGGTGGGCCACCATCCTCGGACGCGGTAATCTGGGTGAGGTCTGTGAAGGCTTACTTCAACTCGTCGGATGCGCAGAGGGACAAGAAGTGGAATGACAAATGCAGCAGCGGAGAGATGAGAGCAAAGACGTGTCAAGTGGCCAACGAGACGTCAGAAGAGAACAGGTCGAGTGATGGCTCAGCAGGGGACGATGACCATGCGAACGACGACGGGCCGGCTACGCAGGAAGACAGCCCAGGATCCCTTAAGATGATGCCAACAATGGCGAGGCTAGCGTTGTGGATAGTGGCGTGTATATTGCTGTCGAGCTTGTAGACCTTCATGTGACAAGATGTTGGGAGACTGCCTTGATTTTAATCCTTTTCTCATGCAAGGACTTGGGGGCGGAGAATGAGGATGAGGACACGAAGTTCGTTTCGACTTGTGGGCAGGCACGTGATGGTAGTCTATAAGCGTACGAATAGGCGGTAAATAAGTCCTCTGGAAGCTGATGCCACCCCGATGGTAACCCATGATGACAGTGAAGCCATCTGACCAAGCTGCGCCGATGACAATCTGCCTGCCACGACCATCTGGGTAACCTCTGGGATAAAACCTGACACGCGAGACGGGAAGTTGGAGATGGGAGCGATCGAAGGTTTGTGCCAAGTGCGTCAAGGGTTAACTACCTAGCTACATAGTTGTCGGCCGAAGGCGATGACATTGGACATGACTGATTGGTGGGACGGATCGACGTCAGAAGTCGATCGGTCCAGGGGTTGCCGGTCCCGTGTCACAAGCTGAGGCAAACTTGCAAGGGGTGAAGAACCACGAGGAACGACGGCGTGGCCTCAACGGAGCGGCGCGGCGGCCTCGCGCGCATCCACCGGACCAAAAGCTGGCTGGACGAAGACTTGACGACCATGGCGATGACGCATTCTTTGCAATGGACGCGTGGGCGCATGCACACAGCAGCAGCTCGCCTGCGCAGAGCTCAGCTGCTCACCAGACGACGCCTCCAATGCAAAGCCCAAGTATAAGAGAAAGAGGGCATCCTCCTCAACGCTGGGAATACTTAGACTCGCCGACTCAGAACCCAAGTTTGCTTCTAAACAAGTCAACACAGTCCATAGAAGCACAATGGCATCCCCCACCAAATCCACCCTCAATATCGTTCTGCGCAATGAAACTGGCGCCGGCCAACTCTACGCGCATATCACGGGCCAAGACGACCACGGCCTCGTACTCCTCCGCTCCGATGGCAAGACAGCTTACCGCCCATCCAGCCCCGGCACAACCCTCCAGCCTCTGTCCGAAGACTGCGCCATCGCAGTCGGCTCCCCAGGCTCATCACGAACCATAGCCATCCCACGCATCTTTGGCGCACGCATCTGGTTCTGCCTCAACAGACCCCTCAACTTCTTCATCAATCCCGGCCCAGCGCTCGTGGAGCCCTCTGCGACGAATCCCTCAGATACAAACTATGACCTAGACTGGGGTTTCTGCGAATTAACCTGGAACCAGTACGAGCTGTACGCCAATATATCGTATGTCGACTTTGTCAGCCTGCCCATCTCGATGCAACTCCAGACCGGCCGCGGCACCATCAAGACCGTCCCGGGGATGCCCCACGATGGTCTAGAGCGCGTATGCGATCAACTTACCGCGCAGGGCCACCGCGATGGCAAAGGCTGGGATAGGCTCGTAATCAAATCTCCCTCTTCTGGGAGAATCAAGCGCGCCTTGAGTCCTAATGCGGGGAACGTGCTCTTCAATGGTCTTTTCGAGGGGTATTACCGCGGGTACGTGGATGCCGTGTGGGACAAGTACACATCCGAGGATCTTGTTGTCAATACGCAGTTCAAGTGGGGAGATGCAGTCGGCCGAGTGAACCCGCAGGATGGGACTCTGACGTTTTCTTCTTCTTCTTCTTCTTCTTCTTCTTCTGCGGGGGTGGGATCGTTTGCGAAGCCCGAGGCACGGGATGTCTTTTCGTGCAGCACGGGGCCGTTTGCCGCGGGGCAGGGCGTTTCGGACGAGAGGCTGAATGTTGGGGCGAGGTTGGCGGCGGCGCTGAATCGGTCGACGTTGTTGGTGAATGGGCGGCAGCCGGAGGGGGAGACGGTGGGATCGTATTATCAGGAGGAGGTTACGAATCATTATGCGCGGATTTGTCATGAGGTTAGTGTGCAGGGGAGGGGGTATGCGTTTCCGTATGATGATGTTGGGTCGTCGGGGGGCGTGGATCAGTCGGGATTTGTGAATGATTCGGATCCGCAGGTGTTGACGATTTCGGTGGGGAGGCCGTTGTCTGGATGAGTTTGGTTTGAACTTTTGAAGTCACTGTTTGTCATTCGTTTCGGGGCGCTTCTACAAGTCATTTACTGTCAGTCGTTTCAGAGCGCGTTTTCCTTTCAAGTCGGTGTTTGTCAGTTGTTTTGAAGCTTTTCTTTCGAGTCATTTTCGGTCTGTCGTTTCGGGGTGCTTTTACAAGTCATTCACTGTCAGTCGTTTTCCATGCCGCATTGGGAGGCTTGTCTTTGGGTCTGCGTATGATGTGACGAGACAACGTTTATACGGTCACTTTACATGGATTCATGAAGTGAGTTTGAGGGACTTTGGTCTGATCTTTATTGTGTTTTCTTTCTTGGCTACGTTTTACTTTCTTCGATTTCACTTGTGTGCATAGATTCTTGTGGTATGTATTTCTTCGACTGCTCTTGTTTGTATATTCTCGTGTGTATATATTCTATCTTGTTCGACTAGACCGTGTACATAGACCTCTCAGACAAGACATGCGCAATTCTCAATACTACATCTTTTACGGAGCATGCCCTATGGGACGGACTGTACGTGATATGCTGATCACTTCTTGACGGGTATAAGCTCTGCAAATACAAAGAATGTAGTTCCCCGACAGCATAAGGGGTTGTACTTAGGTGCCGCTAGGTACCTACCTACCTACCTACCTGGTACATAGTCCGATTCTCCATAACCATTGGCGCACTTGTGATGTGCACCACCTGCCATGGGATTAAAGGAAGGATGCGTGCGTGACCAGAACAGCGGATTGTAGCTACTGTACCTATGTCATCTTCCGGGAACAAGGTTTGTCGGTCAGTGGTTGTGTGTGTTTGTGTCGTCGTTAAAATTAGACGGGCACATAACTAGGTACTGTATGTAACAAGTTACATTGTACGTACAGTCTACAGAGGTACAGAGTACGGAGTACAGCTGTGCGTATTAATTACCCGTCCGGGACCTTTCCGCCAAGTATTCATCCCGCGGGTAGCGTTCCAGCTTCCCGCCGTCATACAGTCCGGGGCAGGCAAATACCCGGAGCGCCGTGCCGAGAAGTTCATGCCACCAATTCACCCCCGGGCCCTGGCACATGCAAGTTCAATATTAGTTGTACCTGCGCGCCGCCTCACCTTTTCCAATAAGCGGTAGTATATACTCCTTTGTGCAACATAACGATGAGCCAGCAGTCATTTTCATTCCAAGTCTTCTTTCCTCCCTCCGTCGCACAATCGCCTCATAAGTCTGTAATGTGTGTAGCACCGATCATGCAACCACCTCGATCTTGAGATCTCAAAGATAGGAGATCCTGTTGTCAATGGACCTGTGCTTGGGCGCACTGCCATCCAGTAGCGAGACGCAAGACGCAGAACTGAGAGGATATTTGAAGTGTGACTATTGTGGTAGGGCCGTATGTAAAGAATTGTTTCAAAGAGAGCGCAGGGGTTCGGGCTGAGGGGATTGCCTGCCTGGCGATAAATAAGCTTCGTCGCCAGGCGTAACTACGTACACGTTATGGCTATCTATTGCCATCTCCTTGTTCCAGTGTGGTCGGAAGAGCCCCCGAGTCCCGACTTTCAAGGTTTGGCCAGGTACCTAGTGTAGGAAAGGTGAAGAACATGCCTTGTTTCATGCATGTATGCAGCATGTTTCGCATGCCTATAACATATCTAGCAATACATCTCATCTTGCGAGATAAGGTCATCATGCGGTCAAAAGGGCACCCATATCCGGGAAACGGTCCAAGGAAGCAAGCGCCGCCATCGAATCTCAGCCGCCCATTCTCCATTCCCGTCCGGGTAGGTACCTCGTATGATTCGCCATACCGTCTCCAACACGTCAGTTTCTGGAAGTGGAAGATTGGCCCCCGAGCACAAGTGTCAGCATCCGCGTTGGAACTTGGCATACGTCCTTCCGGCACCTACGAATTTGGGCCGGCCGACCGCAGCAAGTAATGTATGGCTGCATCATCTCCGGAGCTGCCATGCCTTGAAGATTCGAGATCAGGCCAGTGTCGGAATGTAACTACATACGTGACGCCGTACACATTCGTAGCGCTGGTCGGGTGCTTCTAATATTGCCAGCCAACACATCATTAGCTCCCACTGCTCCTTGTTATGTCCGCACATCGTCACCGGCTCATACGTTCAAACCTGGCTGTTTCATCATTATTCAACCAGAGCAAACAGCACGCGTCGCGGGTATCCCATCTTACAAGTTCACCAACTATCAAAGTTGCCAAACTCCCCCGTCCCCTTGACCTTTTTCCGCACCGGCTCCTGTTCCTCCCAACTATCTCCCTGTCCACTGCCCACCTCATCCACCACCCCAGCCGCTGCTGTACTCTCCCTCAAGTATTTCCCGACATCTCTCCCGACCGAGACAAGGGTACCATCTCCTCTAATCCTCTTCCCCGTCCACGTCGTCCTATCATCGTCTGTGCCTCCCTTCCTCGCCACCTCCTCCCGCGCCTGCTCCTGCCGGTCCTGTTCTTTCCGCTGGGACTGGAACTCCGCAAAGGGATCTACAAAGACGACAATGTCATTGATGAAGATCTTGTGAAGGGGCCGTTGGGAGCCGTCGGTGGGGGTGGCTTCCATCTTGGTCAGAACGTGTTGCCCGTCGACGAGGAGGCCGAATATGGTGTGTTTGCGATCAAGGTGCGGAGCGGGGGCGTAGGTGATGAAGAATTGGCTCGAGTTTGTGTTTTTGCCCTTATTAGCCATGGATACTTACGGGGACAACCGCATTAGTGATTCATATTGAGTTTGCGCATTTCTTTTGTAGGGGGGGTTTTTTTTGGGGGGGGGGGGAGGGGGGGGTGGATAGTTTGTTTTTGAGAAAATGAAAGAAGCAGAGAGGTCAGGGAACTCACGTATGCCTCTCTTGTCATGCGTCAAGGGCCCATCAAACTCATCGTTAAAATATTTGCCCCAGATACTGGAGCCGCCTTTGCCTGTTCCAGAGGGATCGCCTCCCTGGATCATAAAGTTGGGAATGTTGCGATGAAACGCCACGCCCTTGTAGTAGCCCTTTTGGGCCAATCTGATAAAGTTCCACACAGCTCTCGGGGCCGTGTCTGTGTGCAATTCCAGAGTCAAGTCTCCGAGATTGGTCTCTACGCGGGCGTAGCCCTTGTTTTTGACTCGCTTGGGCTTCAGCATGAACTCCTCTTCTGTGAGCAGTGCTCGCTCGCCGCTCGTCTCTGGCGTCAAGCCTGTACTCGTAAAACTGGCAGCTGCTCTTCCTGTAGTGTAGGCGGCGGCATTCACGGCTGGCTTCTTCTGTTGTCGTAGCAGAGATTGTGACGCGCTGGATTGACGAGTGGAGGCAGACGGATCTAACAGACCATTTGAAGAAGCAGCTATCGCGGTCGCGCTGGAGCTACGGTTGACATCCACTCCCGCCTCTCTGGCCTTGCGTGCTTTTTCAACGGCGGCCTTTGCTTTCAAGACCTTGTCGGCCATGCTCCCCAGCGCGTTGGTATTGATGTTGCTCGCGTTGCGCTCCGCCTCCTCCTGTACCCTCGACAGTTGTGCGCCTTGCCCGTCCTTGAGAAACTTGAACTGCTCGAGGTTGCGGCTCGCAGCGTTTTGAGGGTCCTGCAAGGTGATGATGTCGGCGCGAGTAAACGGCTCATCATCTACGAGATCCTGCCACATTTTCGCCTTGATGTTCATGCGCTCGACCGTCTCCCAGGCGAACACATTGGCGTATGTGCCGTGGCGGATGCCCACGATGTGTGTATTGTCGGTGAAGACTTTGTAAGTGACGGGATCGATCAAGTCGCCCTTTCCATCGCTGCGCCCGGCTCCGAGGACATCGGAGCTCGCGTTGCGGGCGAAATCGAGTCGGATCAAATCCTTCTTGTTGAGTGGTTTGCCGTCGACGGGGTTCTGGTTCGGGTGCTTGTCCAGCCAGGCGGCTATGACTTGGACGTCGAAGATAGTGCCGTCGGGCGTGCAGACCGGGTCCTTGAACGGTTGCAGACTGGCCGCGCAAAAGTTAAAGGGGAGGCGACGGAAGGGCGGCCGAGCAGAGTCGTTGCGCGACGAGGCATTGGCGCCGCTGCTGGCCGAGTAGGCATCCGAGGAGGACCACTCGGAGTGCGTAATCTGTCAAGAAGTAGAAACAAGTCAGCAAAGGCGCGATACTGGGGGTATGTGGCTATCGTACGTAGAGCTTGTCGGTGCCTTTACCCATGGTGACTGTGCATTGTCGTTGCGGTTGGCGTCACCACGCGGGATGGCCAAGTCTCCAAGACGTGTGGAAGTGCCGGTTCGCGACGAGCCACGCGGGTGGATGCCGAGCTGCCGTCTCTGTACGGAGTACATAGTAGTTATGTAATGTACGGAGGAGTACATACTCTGTACATACATATCATAGTTATCTGCTTGTCCTTATCTTATCGGCTGCGGCGGGTAAGCTCGAAAGTTGAAACGCTCTCTGACCTCTCAATCCAGCTATCAACTGACGTATGTAGTCGTCCAGATGCACAACCGTGAAAGCTGCCACCTCGCTTCTTCGCCGGCTTCAAGTCAACGCCGTCCACATTGCCAACGCTCCCTTTGTCGCCCCTCTGCCTTGATCACCGGAGGATCTGTTCTCTTAGCTGCGACCCAGCTACTCTTCTCACCGTTGCGCAGCCACGCCCCTTCGACAACACGAAGGCGTTGCCGTGTGACTTGGCTTGGCCGCTTTGTATCTCTGTCGCATTGATTGCCTGGCCCGAAATATTCACCTTGTGGCTCGCGTTGCGGCCGTCAACTGCCCAACATGAGGCGCTTTCTTGCGCTCCTGGGCTTCTTCGCCTGGTCCTTCTGGACTGCGTCGGCGCTCGAGGTTTCTATCGTGGGTGAACCTGATCCTGATGCCAGTTGGGACTTGTGATCGGCTTATTTCTGACGCCATGGGCACCTTCTAGGATGAATCGAACGCGAATCGTCAATACTGCTCTGGTTCGCAACTCTTCTCCCAGTGACGCTCTCATGCAACGCCCTCCCGTTCAATAAATTTCCGTTTTCCGTCCGACTCTTCGACCTGCTAACGGTGACACAGGCATGTATAGTCGTACCGCTTGGGGCGGCCCCGTCGATCCATTCATTCGCGTCAAATTCCTCAACTCTACCGTACCAGAAGGGACGGATCCCATCGTCAGCTTGGTCATCTTTCAGTGGACAGACAAGGACCTTGTTGGCATCGCAGACAGCTCCGGAAGGCGGGTAAGCGAGCCCTTATACGCTTTTTAAATACAGAAACGATCAACCTAGGCACTACGAAGATCAAACTAACTCAGTCCTCTCTCCTTCTATTAGCAATTGCTCATTTGCAGCGACGATTTCGTTAAGTCGGGTCACTGCAACTCGACGCATATTGGCGAATTTGTTCTTTCTCCCAATGCGACGGAGAAGTCCAATGCTCTCATCATGTCGAAAGCCGTCCATCTCAAAGACCCGAGCCCCGTTCATTACGAGCTTAAGAAAACGGGTTATTACTGTGTTGTAACAGAGGGCTACACCATTGACAGCTACGAAGCTGTCGCCGAATTTCGCAACGCGTACGGAGAGTTGCCCGCCACGCAAATCCCAAAGTTGCCTTTCTATGGCGCCATGTCCATTATATACGCTCTGATTGCTTCATACTGGGGGTTTCTGTACTATCAGCACCGACAAGACATCTGTATGTGCTTCCTAGCGTCATGCTTCCTTTTCGAATCGTGCTAACATGCTGATAGTGGCCGTTCAAAACTACATCATGACCATATTGGTCTTTCTCGTGGTGGAGATGCTCATTACTTGGGGATACTACGGTTCGTGGTTTAAGCTTGCTCTTCTTCCCGCCTTTCTTTCTCTTTGGTGCGCATTAGAAATGCCACGAATCCGATCGTGCTGACAAGAGCAGACTACCAAAATCATGGCGGCGTAGGGCCTGGGTCCAAGGCTTTCCTCATCATAGTCGGTATACTCAACGCCGCGAGGAACTCCTTCTCGTTCTTTCTATTGCTCATCGTCTGCATGGGCTATGGTGTGGTCAAGCCAACTCTTGGTCGTGTCATGGTATATGTTCGATGGCTCGCCGCGGCGCATTTTGTCTTTGGTCTGGTCTACTCCATCGCAAGTCTGATTGTGTCGCCCGAGAGTGCAGGTACGTGCAGTCATTGGCCCAATTACCACAATGGTGGTGCTCCCTCTTCGCGCATTCTGCTAACTTGAGTACACAAAAGGCCCCTTTGTCCTTCTCATTGTTCTACCGCTTGCCGGAACACTCACAGCCTTCTACGTCTGGACCCTCAACTCCCTCAACTTTACACTCAAGGACTTGCGAGAGCGGAAACAACACGCAAAAGAGGCAATGTACAGAAAACTCTGGTGGGCCATCCTCACCAGTATCATCGTCATTTTTGCCTTCTTCTTCTTCAGCAGCTTCACCTTTGCCTCTGTGGGCGATCCCGATTTCGTCCCCAGCCACTGGAAGACGAGGTGGTTCATCCTGGACGGCTGGCTCAACATTGTGTACTTTGGCGACGTGGCCTTTGTAGCCTACGTGTGGCGACCCACGGCCAATAACCGCCGCTTCGCCATGAGTGACGAAATCGCTCAGGATGATGACGGCAACTTTGAGATTGGCGACATCGGTATTCCAGACGATTGGGATGACGATGAGGAAGCCTATCTCAGCAAACCGCAGAGTCATTCCGCTCCAGTCATGGGGATCAGCGGCCCTTCGGCTCACGACAGCGGTAGTTCGCGTCAAGCACCTGCCAGAACCATGGTTAGGGAGTCGATGGACGGAGAGACGATATTTGCGGTTGGGGAGGATGGCGATAAGTTCTCGGATGATGGCAGCGATGAGGAGAATGCTAAACTTGTGCGGAAATAAACATGGGTATATGTATAACGATAGGGGCTGTGTGTGTTGGGTTCTGGAAGCGTGTATCTGTATTTTAGGGAGTTTTGTATCGCATGGGCTGAAAAGACGTGAAGGGCATGAAAAGGGTAGGCATGGAAGACGTGCATAATTGATTGCTCTTTGAATATCTGGAATGTTAGGCTAAATCGTGAGCTGTTTCTGGTGTGTATAGCTTTACTTCTCTTTGGCCTCTTGCCATTATCATACACTCTTCCCATGGCTGCGAATTCTCAAGATGACGACGCTAGCAACATGAAAAACTGGTTTTGGTTGGGATATTATTTCTTCTCCTTTCTATACAATTTATCGATGGATATTGATCCTTCGTCAACACAGTCAACTATGTAGGTATGTGCTTCTACATCCATGTTCTTTGCACCGCAGTGCCAGTGTACAGTACATAGTACATAGTACAGTCAGTCCCGCAGCCAGCACACGGATAGCTAGGGATGACAACACGAAACCATGTGCTTTCATGTCCGTCCGTCTCCAAGACTCACCCTGAACGACTTGCAACATGTCCCGATCAGCACATGCACGTCCCAAGATCCCATATCCAACACTCGAACCTCCTTATTGCGCTCACTTAATGCTGCTTCTGCTTCTGCTTCTGCTTCTGCTTCTGCTTCTGCTTCTGCTTCTGCTTCTGCTTCTGCTTCTGCTTCTGCTTCTGCTTCTGCTTCTGCTTCTGCTTCTTCTTCTGCTGCTGCTGCTGCTGCGCTGCTCCTCATGCAGGCGTAACATCCCCCCCAAACCCAACCGGCCTCCTCCGCCCCCCATTCTCCGGAACAATAGCCAGCGCCTTATACACCTTCCCCATCCCACTAGGCCCCCTATCAACAAGCCTCTTCCACGCCTTCCTGATATTCTCACCATCCTTCGCCGTGTGCGACGGAACAGCCCTCGACGCCTGGAGAAGCATCTCCGCTCGCTCTCGTATCCCCATTGCTTCCAGAAAATCAGCCTGCGAGACTGGCCCATGGACCTCGACGCCGTCGCTGGCCAGGGTGGCTGTTTCCGCGAGGGCCGTAAAGTCCACGTCCGCGCTTAGATCCACGAGGCCAGGCTCAGAAAAGGGGCTGACGAGATTGTGGTGGCGGATTCCGCGGAGGGAGTTGATGGGGATGGTGTCTGAGGGGCCGTAGTCGAGGATGAGAGCGGCGCCGCTTGGGTGAGGCTTTTGGGTTGGGTCGGAGCCGCCGATGCGGGTGGCGATTTCGGCGGCGTAGCGGAATGCTTCGGGGCAGATTTCCACGATGGAGCCCGGTGTTTGCTTGAGATTTTGGTAGCGGAGGGATGTGTTGGGGAGATGGCGAGAGTGGCGTGTGGGTGTGGAGGAGAGAATGAGCTGGAACTCCTCGATGGGGGTGGTTTTTCCGGTGGGAGACTTGAGTTTTGCCTGGACGGAGGCTATGGCTGCTGGAGAGGTGGGCGTGACCATCATTTCACGCCATTCGTAAGACGGCGAGGGTGGCGAGCTTGCGCGGGTGGGATCGGCTTTCGTGGACTCCTTGCTGCTTGTGTTGGTGGCTGAGGATGGCGATGGCGATGGTGATGATTTGGACTGTGCGATGGGGGCCTGGGCAGACTGAAATATGTGAATGGGTAAAGCGTCGAAGAATTCATGCGCCACGATGAAAGGCGCTATGTCTTTTTCTATTTGCCAGCAAGTCATGCTTTGGTCAGTATAGGAAGTAATGGAATCTGTTACGAGATCGGTGACCCCTCCCAAGGAACGCTCCTTACCGGTTGGATACGACTTAAGACTATCGACCCAGTTCACATTCTTGTTGATGTGTGCTAAACGGCCTTGAAAGTGGCCGGACGAGGCTTCGGAGACAGAGGCGCCACGTTCGCACAGGAGGTCTATCTGCGCACTTCGGAGCTCTGGGCTAGCCTCCACCATAATGACATCGTCAATGCTGTCAACCATGGCCGGAAATTGCTTCACGGTCTGGCAGGGCGGGAAGTAGTGTCAGTGAAAAGCTCATGGCAAGAATGGACGCGATATGCTGGGATCGGAGGATGAATGAAGTTGACGGAGAGAGTGTAGAGAGAAAAGAGAAGAGAATAGAGAGACAGAGAAAAACAGGGAGATATGGGAACGTGTTGAAGAGAGTTTAAAGAGAAGGGTGAATAAAGAAAATAGGGATAGGGGTAGAGACACCATGAAAAGGGGGATAGAAGGAAGATATGATTCAACGTACTCGCAGTATATCATCCATAAGAGTCCCACGACCCGGTCCAAACTCGATTAGCTGAATCTTCTTCGGTCGGCCCTGGCTCATCCATTCCGCGACGAACCATAGGCCGACGAGCTCGCCAAAGATCTGCGAAATCTCAGGAGAGGTCACAAAGTCGCCCTTGGCGCCGAACTGATCGCGGTCTTTCCCCCCAATTGCACCTGTATAATACCCGCCTACATCGCCAGTCAAGCACATGCGCATGTAACTGGCCAATGGTACAGGCCCTGTTGTCTGTGTCGAATGAATCAGCATCTTGTCAAGGCGATGAGGCACTGGTATGAGCTCATACTGAGATTGCTTCAAAGAGCTGCTTGGCCAGTGGAGTCGACCATTGCCTCTCCTCGTCGCAGCGAGTGGCCGAGTTGCAGAAGCTGCGTCGATGTGATACGCATAGGGTCAGTGACGATACAGATACTCTGCGATGTAGTTGCTGGAAGTGGTTCAAGCAGTTTGAGCAGTTTGAGCAGTTTGAGCAGTTTGAGCGAGCTGGGGCAACACCGAGTCGGGAGCATGCAATGCGCCGCAAGCCCCTGCAGGCGGCTGCAGCCGAGGCAGACATCACCAAGGCGCAGACTTGTAGAGGTTCTATGTGCAAGATAGCCGGGGCCTGGATTCGGTCTGCGTAGTGCTGGTTTTATGAGGAGATGGTCTGCGAATGGACGAGATTCATGTCGATGTCGATGAGATGAGATGTTCACCCAATGAAGCAGCACCGGCCATAGCCGGCCATAAGCGTTGGCCAGGCAAGACAGTGAGTGATTGGCCCCAGTGCAAACAAACAAACAAGTCATTGAACCGAACCACATGCACAAGCACCAACCAGCTAAGCTCTCATGCGATAACTAACCTCCTTCTTTGCTTCCTCTTCCTCCTCCTCTTCTTCTTCTTCTTCTTCTTCTTCTTTCGCAGCGAAAACACATCCATCGAGCACAGCGCATACCAATCTCAGGCGATTCCATGCCCCCGCAAGAAACGCGCAACGACAATATCAACCTCCGGCAGCTCTCCTCGCCATGGCCAGCACGGGCAAGTCACGGTGGGCCGACAGCGAAGAAGACGCGGAGCTAGAAGCCAAATTGAAGCAAGAAAAGGAAGAAAAGCGTCGCAGAAAAGCAGAAAAGGCAGAAAAGGCACGCAAGTCCGAGTCAGACAGACCAGTGGCCGCGGCGTCGCCTCCCCCAAACACAAACGGCCACGATGACGATGCGCGGCCCCCCAAGCGCCGAAGACTAGCTCACGAACCTCCCTCCTCTCCCGGCCCTCCTCTCCAAGAAGCGAAACTCTTGCGCTTCGAGCCCGGACCCTCGTGGATGCCATGCCGCAGCGTGGAAAACTATGACAAGCTCAACGATATCGAGGAGGGAGCGTATGGCTGGGTCGCGCGGGGAGTCCAGCGCGCTACGGGGAAAGTAGTAGCTCTGAAGAGATTGAAGCTCACGCCGGCGGATAGGAGTGGTCTCCCCGTAACGGGGTTGCGAGAGATTCAGATTCTGCAAGATTGTAGGCATCGGAATGTGGTTGGTCTGGAGGAGGTGGTCATTGGTGACGACGTCGCAAGACTAGACAAGTAAGAAACCCCTCCCCTCCGTTTTTGATATTGCATTCATGCATTGGTTCTACTCCGAACCTTTTCTCCTCTTCAAACAACAAGTGTAAGCTGACCATGCATTGCCCACACCCACCTTCCCCATTCTGTTTTCTTCCCTTTCTTCCTTCTTTTTTTTTTTTGCCTACTTTTTTTTCTTTCCCACAGCTCAGTGTTCCTAGTTCTCGAATTCGTCGAGCATGATGTTAAAGGCATCCTCGAGGACATGCCGGAACCGTTCCTCTCGTCCGAAATCAAACGCCTCCTCCTACAACTCACAGCCGGGGTATCGTACCTCCACGAAAACTGGATCCTGCACCGCGACCTCAAGACCTCAAATCTCCTGCTGAATAACCGCGGTCAGCTCAAGATTGCAGACTTCGGCATGGCGAGATATGTGGGTGATCCACCGCCCCCGAATCTCACACAGCTCGTCGTCACGTTGTGGTACCGTGCTCCGGAATTACTCCTCGGGGCCAGGACGTACGACTCCGCCGTGGACATGTGGAGCGTAGGATGCATCTTTGGCGAACTCATCACCCGAGAGCCCCTCCTGCAGGGCACCAACGAAGTGAACCAGATATCCAAGATTTTTGAACTCTGCGGCATGCCCACCGAGGAGACGTGGCCTGGGTTTCGGAAACTCCCCAACGCGGCGAGTCTGAAGTTACCTGCGAATCCCAAGAATGCCCTTACGACGGGATCTGTGATCCGGGCGCGGTTTCCGAATATGACGGCCGCGGGGGCGAATTTGCTCAACGCGCTTCTGTCGTTGGATCCTGAGCGGAGGCCCTCTGCGAAGATGATGCTCCAGCATGAGTATTTTAGCCAGGATCCAAAGGCGAAGCCAGAGAGCTTGTTTCCGACGTTTCCTAGCAAGGCGGGCCAGGAGCGTAGGCGGAGGAGGCATGATGAGCCGAACGCGCCGGTGAGGGGAGAGGCTGTTCATATGTTGGGTGATGTGGACTTGAGTGGGATTTTTCAGGGGCGGGATAGGGAAGAGCGTGGAGCGGGCTTCGCGTTGCGTATGGTGTAGAGTTTGTGTGGCTCCATGATCACGATTTACATGCTTGCATCAGGAGGGAGTAAATAGAGAGGGATTACTCATGAAGCGCGAACATGGGAAAGAAAAGTCAATGAAGAAACATTACTTATATAGAACAGGCCTTTCAGACATGCATGTTTGTCAAACACATCATTTATTATCCCCAACGCCCCCAGGCCATACAATATAAAAACACATGAGGGAGGAAAGGCCTACATATATCAAGAAAAGCTTTTTGAAAACATCAGACACAAATGATTCGCCACGTACATTATGAACCTCCTCCCCTTTTTCATGCTACGTCTCCAAAAACAAGTCTCATTCGCAACGATCCAAATATGCAGTGCGTGATAGTCCAACAAGAAACTGGTCAAGACGTTTATATACATTAACGGACATTAATGTTTTAAAAGTAGCGTGAAACCAAATGTTAACTTGTAACGCAATGCAATCCCAAGGCCAAATTCCAATGAAAAATTCAGTCAGCATGTAAGTGCGCCAAGATGCAAAGTTCTCCTTTCTAATGGAATCCCAATCCAGACACAAACCAAGTAAAGCTCAGCACACTCACGACACTCATGGCAACCGCCATCCTCACAGCATGCTTCCCAGGCCCAGACGTCGCCGCAGCACTGTTGCACGATCCCGGACAAGTCCAGTCCGGATACGGCGTATACGGCAACCCGGCGTACATGCCAAACGTGTAGCCCGTGTAGACACCCAGGTAGCCCGCCTCCGGAGCCTGTGTAATCGCCGCGGCGGAATCCTTGACAATGAGAGTATACAAGGCATTCGGTAGAGGATTCTGCGCATCGTTGGCCTGCTTCTTGGTGTCCCAGACGTAGTTCACTTCCGTGGCGAACGACATGTTGGCTGTGAGGGTGTATGTCTCTCTGGCAGTCGAACAGCTCACGAGGATATCGATCGCGGTGGGGGTGCCAAGGAGGGAGGTGTAGTTCCAGGACCAGGTGACGAAGTCGCTGATGCGGTACAGACCTGAGGCCTGCTGAAAGGTATTCGGCGTCTGCATGCTGATACCACCGGGTGGGCTTTGGGGATCGAACTCGGTGTGGTTCGCCGCCGTCGTCACATCTTCTCCTGTTTCCCCTGGCGCGGTCGCCTTGGCAGTGTTTAAGTTGGTCGTCTGGGCATCTCCGCTGTCGGTGGTTGTAGCCGGCGAGTCTCCCCCTGCTGTGGCAGCGGGAGTTGAGGATTCTGGTATTGCTAGACGTTCGGGTTAGTATCATCGAGATAACGAGCGAGCACGCTAGAGGCGTGATATGAGAGCAAGGGGGGGGGGGGGTTCTTGAAAGCCCATGCGCATACCGGCAGGAGTGGCAGACTGTGTGCTATCGGCTCGTACGACGAGGGCATCGAGTTCAGGGAGCCATTGAGGCCATGATGATGCAAAGGCGACAGATGCACACGAGGAGAGGCACAGGGCCACTTGCACCAACGACTGTGAGGGACGCATGGCGGCTGTTCTGCGAGAGAACCAGGCCGAAGATTCAAAGGCCGTCTGCAAAGCGCAGGCGCCAATATGAATTCGGTGGAGGAACGAGGTCAAGCGGCACGACTTGTCTATATGCCAATGAACGAGAGAGTGTGGTCTTTCTCTTTGTGTATAGGTAGAAGTAGACTGTAGACCGCCCGCGCCGTTTCTACGTAATAGCCGGGATAATTCGCAACGATTTTCTATAATGGTCGTTTGAACGGGTTGGCCCACGGTCGGTTGGTCGTTTAATTTAGTCGAGGAAGTTTGGCCGGCCGTATGGTGATGGACCAAGGAGGTTGTGCAGAGCAGTAGACCGAAAGGGGTGGAGAAAGCGAGCGTCGAGACGGTGCTTCAAAATGAGAAACAGCTGATACAAAGCGAGAGACGAAAGATAAAAAGCAACGACGCCGGCTGCCGTGAAGTTTTTTATTTTTTTCGTCGCTTACGTTTCGACTTCCCCCCCTCGGATAGTTGAAGCAGGAGAGCGTTTGGGGGAGAAAAGTGCGAACGGACTCGAGATATCCAACGGAGACATACATACATAGATAACTTAGAAGCAAGCGCAGCTGTAGCCTGTGCAACCCTGGACTCTGGAGCGCCCCCCTGACGGCCGAGTGACGGAACGGCGTCAGAGCCTCAGAGGGCACCATTGGCATTGAAACCACCGGTTGAGAGTTGAGGCTGCAGGCATTGAATGATGAGGGGTCGGCACAGGCGTTGCTTAGGCCCATCGGCCGCGCCGCTCCGGCAAAGAGTACGGAGTACATATATGTATGTACCTACGGAAGTACGTATGTATCACCAGCCGCCGGCCAATTAACGCTTCCTCATATCTTGCCCCCGGTTGCGTCGTCTCGGAAGAAAAGATGGGATTGCCACGTCTCTCCGCGTCTGATATTCAACGTATGCTGTGTCGACCCCCAGGATGCCCTCGTTGCCTGGACTTGCCTGGACTTGCCTGGACTTGCCTGGACTTGCCTGGACTTGCCTGGACTTGCCTTGGGGTCTTGACTCTTGAGTCGCGGGAGTACCACGCGGCAAGACAAGCGTGCTTTGACGGTTTAAAAAAAGACAATGCACAGCCTTCTCAAGTTCTCCGACTTTCTCGCCACAGGGGCACAGCCCATGGCACGACGCACGTGACCTCGTGTTCTTCCTGGTCCACCAATCGACGGCTCCACTGCTCCAAATCCGCACTCCTTCCCGCGCCCTTGGGGTTGCAGGGATCGTAGATGTTGTCGCGTTCTCAATGGCAGGCAGCGAAGACTCATCTGTTGTTCACAACTTACGGAGTACATCTTGGAAAGACAATAATGGAAGCAACTGCAGATTGCAACAGAGGACTCCATGTGACAGACCGCACATGCTTCGACGGAAGCATATCACGACGGCAACTGACATGCCGGGTTGTACCAACCTTGTGTTCGTACGCATCTCATAGTATTGTGGCCTTGTCCACTAGCCTCAGCAGCTGGTCATCTATCTTTGCATTATGATTAGTTAATACGGAGTAGACCTGCTGCATATGCACAACTATGATCGACTATGATCTGGCTATTCCTTTTTATGGTTGCCATCTCTAATTAGTGAATTCGCCGTTTCAGCCTGTCCTCCACCCCTTCCTCGCATGTTCCTGCATACTCCATGTGCCTCCGGCTCTACGACCGATTGTGTCTGACTGGTTGCAATAACCAATTAGTCGTCCTTTGAAGGCAGAACCATGTGTCATTCGTCGCATAGCAGCGAGAACTTGGAAGGCCAAGGAATGTCTCAAACGCCTTTTAGACACTGACGTTCCAAGGAGATCGCAATCATTACATATCAAATTCGTTGAATGCAGGTTTAATTCACAGACACGCTGAGCAATCTACAAACACTGCATTTTGGTCTGCATGGCTTCACATTAACTGTCCAAAAAGGCATGCTTGTTTGCGCTCCGAAATATATTGTCAACTATCTCCATCTCTGTAACATGCACAGGCACCAGACATTGCTTTTACTGACCAATTGAGATCAATTGAAGTGTCTCGTCACCATATACGACCCACGCTTGAAATAGCCCTTTTGCAAACAGCTTGTTGAGTTGACACATTTGGATTTGCAAAATGATAAAGGGTATTTATCAACTGCGCCCTGCATTGCTCGTCACAGACTGCAAGTAATCCAAGAGAAAAGTATGCTCGGCGGGTGAAATCGGCGTCTCGCCCCCTCTGGACGCCAGAGACGATATCCTAGATCGTGGCGGCTCTCTAGGTGCTGCTTCTTGCATAGTCTGAGGCTGTTTCTGCTTGCCAAACAGGGATAGGAGCTGGTTCTTCTGTTCGCGCGAGCCGTGCGACTTCTGGTGAGCATCGGCAGCTTGAGACGTGTGAGATACTCCGGGTCCATGTGCGCTGTGCATCGGAGGAGCCCGCTGCGGAGTCAATGGGGATGCTGGCATTCCGGGAGAGACGACGAGTCGAGAAAGGACGGGGCCGCTGAGGTCATTGATATTTTGCCCGCGTTGAAGAATACGGGGTGCTGTACCAAACGGTGACGGGGCCTGCTGTGGTTGTTGACGTTGCCGCGGTTGCCGTGGTTGCCGTGGTTGCCGTGGCTGTCTTGGCTGTGACTGCTGCGGCGGCTGCGGCGGCTGCGGCGGCTGCGGCGGCTGCCTGTGAAGATGCGGTTGTGAAGATTGCTTGACGTGTTGTTTGGCGGGAGTCCGAATTTCGTTTCGTGTGGGCAAAGATGAGCTTGGTGTTCGACGAACGTTGGTCTTACTAAATGCCCTTTCCAATGCGTCGGCAAGCTCTTGGCCACCACTTTGGTGACTCTCGTCCTCTGGTTGGGCAAGCAGTATGCGCTCCACTAGATTGGCCGGAGCAGTTGATTGACCTGGTGTGATGGGCAACTGATAATTCGCTGCAGACTGACTCAAAGGTGCGATGTCGGGAGGGTCTTTCTTGAACATTCCGAGAAGAGTTGAACGATGTTGATCTGCTGCTGGTTGAAGTGAAGATCCGAGCGACTCGAGTACGCTGGCCTTCTCTTTCTGTTCTGTCTCCGTCCGACCTGGAAATTCAAACGAACCGGCAGGATTGGTCTGTCTGGCTCTTGGCAAGCCTTGTGTCGCATCCGGGCCAGAGTCTCGTTTGAATGCGTTGAGAAGTGCCAGAGATGCTCCACTAAGTCGCGCGGAGTCAGAGGCGGCCGGTAGTTCATGGCTTGGTTTGGACGATGTCGCCTGGCCAGGCGGCACGTTAGATGACGGGTTCGCGGTGCCCTGCTGAGGCCTTTGAGCCAAGCCCGTCAAACCCGGACCATAAAGCAGTCGATGGTCGAACTGATGTGGCGCGAATGAAAGTGGAGGCTGTTTAATTGCCTTAGAGTCTCCCGCAAGCTTTCTGTGTGACCGAGGAATTGGAAAAGATGGCGGCGGTCGCTGCGCCTGGATGCCACCATGGTGAAGATTAGTGTGGTGGTGAGGATTGCGAGGCTGCGACACGTCAGATAGCAACGCATGCGAAGGGGTATGTGGTGTTTCACCCTGGTGAAGAGCGGCAGCTTCTCGAGGTATGCTGGACTGGAGGATTGATAGAAGGGCGCTGCCCTTGTCCACTTGAGACTCGGGGTGCTGAGAAAGCTGAGGCTGTGGTTGTTGGAGTCCCTGAGTTGGAGGTTGCACCTTCAATAGCCGCTGCAACTCCCTCGTTGCCCCATCCAAGGTCTCAATCGCAGGCACACGAGTCTGTGGCTGAGTCTGAGTGGGCGGCAAAGTGTCGTCCTCCGTGTTGCCAACCTCGTCGATCACAGGTGTCATGAGATGGTGAGCGGTACCAGTAGGCCTTTTCTCCTCGATTTTTTTCTGGGAGGCGATCCATTTCTTCAGTGGAAACAGGAACGGGGCCACCATGTAGAACTTATTGAGCGCAGGCCCAGTATTTTCGTGTTGTGATTGCGCGCCTTTTCTACGAAATGCGGGAAGTTCGGACAGTTTGTACCATTGAATCTTGCTGATCTCTTTTCGAGTTCGAGGCTGGAAATTGGTGTCCATCGGAATGTCGCGGAAAACATATAAGCGCAGTTGTTGTTCTCGCATCGCAATCTCAATGTACTTGGGCTTTTTCTCCGTAGGCACGAGACCAGCAGCGCGAAGGTCTAGTCCAGTCTCCTCATACACTTCTCTGACTGCGCAGTCCAAATCGTCTTCGTCCTTGTTGATCTTGCCTCGAGGAAAGCTCCAACTTGCGCCTTTCTTCCAGCCCTTTACCAAGACGACCGAATCCATGGCGTGATTCAGCATAATGGCGCCTCTGACAGGTACTCGCGTCTTGTATTGCATGAATTCTTCAAACGCCTTTGTGTGATTCTCGACGGAAAATGACGCGAGAAGAGGACAATGCTGGAACATGCGCAGACAAAATGTCCTGAGCGGAAGGGACGGCAGAGTCGGATCGAGAGGTCTAATGAAGTCCTCGTAGAACCACTGAGCTTCCTCGACTTGGAAGCATATTCGAGCGACGGATGAGAGGTCTTCCTCGGGAAGATTGATGATGAAACGGACGCAAAGATCGTCCAGCCCTATCTCAAAGAAAAATACAAACAAAGCAGAGACAAATAAACAAAGAAAGGGGGGAAACATTAGCTATGAGGCGAAAGAAGGGCTGAGTTGAATAGTATTGTAGAACCATACAGTCTTCAAGTTGCATCGGAGGCGCTGTCATTTTTTCCATTTTGGGTATCGGATCATTCCCAGCGTCGGATATATTATGTGTTTAGCGACGATTTCAGTAAGATTTTCTCCACGATTTTCCTAAAGTATGTTCAACGCGCAGGACTGAAGGGTTCCTTGACATCGTTGACGCAGGGGAACTTGGGGAGGGTGGAGTGCAAGCTGCTTCAGGCGAGCAACGCAAGCGAAGACAATATGCGACCACAAGCCAACGACTCTGCAGTGTGAAGCAATAGAAGCGATAGAAGCGATAGAATTTGAAAAGAAAAGCTGATTGCCAGGTCGCAGACTGTGATCCAGTTGGGGCTGAGGTCGGAGAGGTCGCGAGCTGCAGTCGGCGAGGAGAGGTGAATCGTGATATTCGTCACCAAGTTTGAGACAAAGGAACCCGAAAGTGGAGACTCGAGAGCTTTGCGGCCACACCGACCGCTCCAGCCACGCTGGGCTTAGCCTGCAGGCCTAAGGTTCTTGATTGTGGCGGTGCATGGGCCATGGAGGCCCGGGCGGAGGCAGCCGAGGAAGCAGGGAAATGCGCCTGCGTAATGACTGCCGAACAAGTCTGGGTCGCCGCATTACATCATTGGCATCACATCTCAGCCTCTCGGGGCCTCCAAGGACCAAGAGGCATCCCATCCTAATCAGGACAAAGTCCAGAGTCTAGACAATGGCGTTCCACTACCTTAATGAACAAAGCGATTTTTGCCTTTAAATTAGACCTGTTGCTGCTACCGTCTCTCTGCGGCCAGTGCTCTTCATCTAAGCAACATTTGGGCACTTGAGTATCAACAAAGAAACACCGACAAGCAACCGGTTTTCGATATACATATATATCGGCTCAAGACCTCGTCTCGGATCTTTCAGCTGCCTAAATTCCAGCACCAAGTCGGTAGGTAGAGATACAAAATGGCTACCTTTGTGGCAAAGACTGCTGCCAGAAAGCTCTTTGGAAAGAAGCTACAGGACAAATTTGGACCAGGAGTGAGTATCTCAGGCTGGAGTGAGGCAGTGTTGATCGCCCTTCCTTTTTATCTCCTTTTTATCTGACGGTCCTACGAAAGTCGGCATCATATACTAACAGATCAAGCAGGATCCTTATTACGAGCGAGTCCCAGGCGTGAAGTCAAACGGCAAGCCGACGGGCAAGAACGTCAAGCAGAAACGCGCGCTGCCTCCGGGTTTGTCGGTGCACGATGCGAAAATCTTGATGAAAGTTAGGAGGAGAGTACATCGCTTGGACTGGTCCTTATTCACAATCTTTGGTGTGGGATTTGGCTGGAGCACAGTTATCGGGATTGTACCCGGGTAAGAGATCTGCGCTGCAAGATATCATAGCTGATGGCTATAATGACTTTGCTGACAGGACGTGATGACAGAATTGGCGACGCTATCGACGGTATCATGTCGCTATCCGTCCTGAAAAAATGCTGTCAAGTTGAAGGCGGCTTGCCACATTCGATCAAGGTTCGCATGATGATGAATGTCGCTCTTGACTTCGTCATTGGCCTCGTGCCCGGCGCAGAAGCCATCTTCCGGGGCAATACGCGAAATGCGCTACTGCTCGAAGATTATTTAAAGGAAAAGGCTGAGCGGAATTTGCGCAATGGAGGCCGAGAGGCAATCTCCGATTCCACAACCGGGGGCCGTCGCAATGGCAAACGGGCACGGCGACCGGGCCCTGCTGTCCATCGAGACGAGTGACGTACCTAATTAAGCTGGCCTCAGGAAACGAAGACAGTTCGCAGCCATACCTACTACCGAAACACAAGCATAGCAATGGGGATGCCAATACGGAGTAGAGCTCGCGAGTCGCCACTATGGACTTAAGTCCTGGGCGCTGAGTTGAAACGTCCGATACTCTTGACCAAGTACAGGCCGTCTTGCTCTTGCTGCTTCGAGTCGCTGTTAATATTGAACAGGGCCAGGCTGTTGATGATATTGCCAGCCTGCATGAGTAGAAAATGGAGGAATCTTGCGAGTGTATTATAAGCGCGTCATGCCATGGGTTCGCTGCCGCAGGCGGAACAAACTTCGAGTCATTTCTGTGATGAGCTGGACAACAACGGCCAATCACGATGTGAAAAGTGGGCGTGGTGGCGTTTGTTTTTCTATGCGGATTAATCAGCGTTTTGTGCGAGCTCTCCACCTCAGCTCCAAGGGGTACAACTTGACGCGACTGCCTGCACGGATTAACACGCTGTGGACGCTGAACGTCAGGTAGCGCTCGCTGAGCAGCACCGTTTGTGCACCGTTCACGCGCTCCGTTTAGCCCACCACTAGTGCTGGAAAGTATCCACAGCGCCTCTCTACATGCATACATTTCCCGGTTTCCGCCTGTTTGGATCCAGCTTGGATCCAGCTAAAGTGATCCGCCGCGTTGGGCCCCATAAAAACACGACTGGACGCGTTCTAATCGCACGTGACGACGTTTCTATTGCTTTGTACAAAAGCCTTCTGGCGCCGCCAAGTAGTGACACCAACAGCGCCTCTCTTCATCGCGTCCTCAAATTATTTATCAGGTCGACCATTCTGCCCAGTTCTCCTTTAAGTATATGTGCTGTTGCTATTTCACACAGGATATCACACTACGGCACTCAATCATCACAATGGCCACCCAGATCACCCCCTCCAAGCAGGTAAAGTGCAGAACCTTCACCCCATCGACGCGTAACGTGTGTCAACAAAGAAACACCGCGCCGAGTCAAGCTAACATTGTTTTGCAGGCTGCTTCAGCCTTGAACTTGCTGAAGATGGAGTCACCGATCAAGAAGCTCGACTTTGGCATCTCAAATAAGGAGAACATGCTTGACGTTGCTGCCTTCCATGCCCTGGGCAAGCCCACTGAAGCCGACCCAAAGACACCAACAGAAGTTAAGAAGGAAGCTGATGCTCTCATCGTTGCTCCGGCTGTCAAGTCCGAGGAATGTGACGAGCCTCTTCTCCAAGAGAACCCTCAACGCTTCGTTCTCTTCCCAATCAAGTATCACGAGGTGCGTAAGATGTCGAGGCGCGTCAATGTGTGCCTATTGCAGCTGTACGAGACTCTAACGCGTCAATTACCTTCCAGATCTGGCAAATGTACAAGAAGGCTGAAGCCTCTTTCTGGACGGCGGAAGAAATCGATCTCTCAAAGGACCTGCACGACTGGAACAATCGTCTGAATGACGACGAAAAATACTTCATCTCCCACATCTTGGCCTTCTTCGCCGCTTCTGACGGCATTGTCAATGAGAACTTGGTCGAGCGTTTCAGTGGTGAAGTCCAGGTCCCCGAGGCTCGCTGCTTCTATGGCTTCCAGATCATGATGGAGAACATCCACTCGGAAACATATTCCCTCCTGATTGACACATACATCAAGGAGCATGCTCAGCGCGAGTACCTGTTCAATGCCATCGAAACCAGTATGTCATCACCATCCGAATCGATGTAGTCAGTCACATACTAATTGTCTCACAGTCCCGTGCATCCGCAAAAAGGCAGACTGGGCCCTTCACTGGATTCAGGACAAGGAATCCACCTTTGCCCAGCGCTTGGTAGCTTTCGCTGCCGTGGAGGGTATCTTCTTCAGCGGTGCTTTTGCCTCCATCTTCTGGCTCAAGAAGCGTGGTCTGATGCCTGGTCTTACCTTCTCCAATGAGCTCATCTCTCGAGATGAGGGCTTGCACACAGACTTTGCATGCTTGTTGCACTCACATCTTAAGCACCGCGCCAGCAAGCAAATTATTGAGAAGATCATCACCGATGCAGTCACCATTGAGCAGGAATTCCTGACTGAGGCTCTGCCATGTGCTCTTCTCGGCATGAACGCCATGTTGATGAAGCAATATATTGAGTTCGTTGCTGATCGCCTATTGGTGGCGCTCGGAAACGAAAAGGTGTACAAGACTTCAAATCCTTTTGACTTCATGGAGAACATCTCCCTGGGTGGCAAGACAAACTTCTTCGAGAAGCGAGTCGGCGAGTATCAGAAGGCTGGCGTCATGGCCAGCACCTCGAAGGTCGAGGATGGCGTCGCTGTGGAAGACAACAAGGATGGTGGCGATTTCACCTTTGACGATGACTTCTAGTCCGGTGAGCGCACGCAAAGAAGGCCTCATATGCCCCGACTTGGTACGCCGTTACTATTTGTTCATTTTTTTTTCTTCTTTCTCCTATCCTCCTTCTCTGGTCTGTTTGTGCGGGCATGTAACGCCGTGGAGGATTTGCAAGGCGTTGGCGCGCTCGTTAACCCGGTTAGGTAGGTTCGCCACGTCATTGTGGTGTACCTTTGTACGATTATAATGTGTTTTGGCTACGTTTTGCGAAGGTTACTGGGCAATGGAAACAACATATCACGGCAGGCGTTTTTGGGTATTTTCGGTTGTTTTCCTCCTTTGAGACGCACCTCAAATAGTGCGGCTTCGGATGCCGGTCGGCTCAATCGATGCTAATTATGGCGCCTCTGGATCGAGAATGAATAAAAAAGCTATGTAAAAATTGTTACGCATTGTATACAGGCCTGGCATGGCCCCCTCTTGGTTGGCGCTGTCCTTGCGACCTGGTATGTTTGTGCAGTGGTCTTCATCATGCCCAGATACTAGATAGTGATTATCAAGCGAACGTGCCTCAATATGACACAAGTATTTTTACGCCCAACGTCCAATATCATGAGTTCCCAACGTTTTGAACTCCCTTATTATCATCACATGGCACGCTCCCTGGCTTCTTGTGTCCCTCATCCTCATTTCCTGCCCTTCTTCTTCTTCCTACCTCCTCCCGACTGCGCTGCCTGTGCCTGCTGCACCGGCGCCGGCGTAGCCGCACCACCGTTACCCCCCCGTTTATTATCCGCTTCGACGCCCCGTACCGCACTGGCCGGCGCATCAGGCATGGGCTCGTCAGGAGTCTCGGCCGGTAAGCCAGCCATGCAGCGGCCGAGGCGGCCTAATGCCGCCTGCACGAGACGGCTGACTTCTGCGGCTTTGGTGGTGCGGTACTTGAGGTTGACGCCGGTTACGGGATCGTATGTTGTGAGGACGATGGAGCCGCGGGGGGGTTTGGGGTTTGAAGCAGCTTTTGCCGCAGCGTCGCTCGTCGTTGATGACGGTGTTGTCGTCGTTGTCGTGGTGGTAGTGGTAGTGGCGGTGGTGGTTGGTGATGCCGTCGTCGTGGTACTTTTTGGTTGTTTTCCAGCTGGAGCCGGCTTTATAGAATATCTTGTCGTGACACGTGTCTATTGTTTACCAGACGATAGGGCCAAATCGTCAGCGTGCTTTCTCTTATCTCTGCTCTTTTCTTCCTACTACTGCTCTGTATGCCTACCCTTTATCGGGGGCTCGTGTCTCGAGGGGTTGGCAATTTTGAAGTGCATATGAGTGTTGTACAGGGACAGATCTCCAATTGTTGTAGTGTTTTCTTAAGGGAGCCAGTTCTTATTGGTATTGCTGGGTGTTCGACTTACGGTCTTTGGCCTCGCCTCAATGAGGAGACTTGATTTCTCGAGCCATTCTTGACTTGTTTTGAAGAACGGCATTCTGGACCTCTGCGTTTGGTCACGCTGTCCAAGTGCCGTATGATTCTGATATACAAGTCGCGCTGTTTTCTCCTTCTTGTTTATCTTCTTTCGATTATCTTGACGTGGTCAATTCAAAGTGGTGGACACCATTCGAGGTCGTGAGCGAGCTTGTTTGAACGTCAAGTTGTCGCATTGGAATGGATGTTCTTCAACACCAGATCTTGATGTCGACGTGGTGGTGTGGCAGCTGCTGAGCGAAAGAGGTGGGACCGCGTTGCGCGAACTTCCTCATGGTTACCCTACAAGTTGATCCATTTCTGCACCCTGCGGATGTATGCAACTCTCTCCTTTACACAATTTTCTCGGCAACGGTGCACGGACCACGTCCGCCCACTTCTGTTATGATTTGGCTGTATAACCTGCTGTAGCCCTAACAG